>BCKE01000009.1:468436-660126 GCA_001600495.1 Pilasporangium apinafurcum
TTTACTGGTGTTATAGGCCCAAGAGGGAGTAGGTGTCCGGTACTTTGGTATCTTTGGTATCTATGAGGATCTCCTTAGGCGTTCACGGTACTGCCTGCGTGTTTGATGAATTTCGAAAACTACACAGTAATACGACTGTGGGAAAAGATAAGTAGAATGGGTAAGGAGGTAGCGCCGCGGTCGCTCTTGGAACTGAATGTGCAGAGTGCTATCGGTGAGGTGCTGAATAAACCGCGGTGGTGGATCAAGTGGCAAGACCCAGTGATCCGCGCGAAATGGCTGCAAGAGCTCCGCAATGGGTTCCTACACGAGACTTTTCACGCAACGTTGGACCAATGGCATGGTCATTGGGATGCAGTTGATATCTTTGAAGAAGTGGACCATATCGTAGAAGCACCAACCACGGCGGAGAAGCGGCGTCTTTTGAATGCATGGCTGGCGAGCCCGTTGCGGGAACTAAACTATGGGGTACCAGCAAGCGACGAAGAGAACGAAGAGGCAGAAGAAGAAGGAGGCACCAATCATACCGAAGCAATAGAGGATCAAGTAGCCAATCGAGAAGCGTATGGCGAACTTAAATGGATTTTCAACCAGCTTGTACTGCGGGAGAAACTGAAGGCTATTCTGTATAATGAGTGGACGGCGGACGATGCAACGCGAGGGATTGTCACGGGAGCTCGTTCACTTTCTGATACTAGCGTGAGCGAACGAACAGCAAAATTTGTTGAAGCGGTTATGATGCAAGATCACATACAACAAGAAGAGCAACTTGGACTAGCAACCAACGACGTCGAAGAAAGTGATATGCTGAAGAAGACATTGCGATTGTATGGAGAGAAAATTGGGAGCGAGTGGATGGCTGTTGAGATGTACATCACACAATATCTTGAAAAAATCGTCGAACGCGAACAATTGGTGGGCCAAGAGAGTGAGTACGACAACAAACGCGTCATCATTACCCCGGGCGGTCCGAACGGTACTTGGATAAGCGACAATCTCATTGACCAAGAACTCAAACAAAATTTTGTAAAACAAGTGGCGGAGCTCGAGAATGTTCCGGATGACCAGAAAGACTGGCATCCCCACTCAAATCAGCAAGTACTGGACCTCATCCACCCGTCGTTATACTGCTGCGTGTTTGGTAAAACGATGCAAATAACGGCTCCATTAGATCCAGATTCTTATAAGAATCCAGCTGAACAAATGAACAAGATCTTACTGACTGGGCATGAGATCGTAAAAGACCATAGCGGGAATACGACAGATTTTCAGTGGATCCCTACTGATTTCCACGTCCGTGATGATGGCAGTATCCGCATTTTGTCCTATATCAACAACCTCCACCCCGAACAGTATCCTACTTTGTACGAGTCTATTGGCAACCTTTTCGGTCAGTTCGTGCCACTTTTTGAGCGTGCACTTGCAAGTGATTGTTTACCGAACGAACCTGCCTTCAGGATCCCTGAGCTATATGGTGAATGGGAAGACAATTATTATCTTCCACCTCGCCCCCAAGTTCCTACAGTCATCCAACTTTCTGCACCAAAAAAGACTGTGACGTTGAAGGGCAAAACTCTTCAAGTAATCGTGAAAATCGCAGAAATTGTGCTGACTCCGGAGAACCCACGCTATACAGGCGGTGTGTGGCACGTGGAAGGTACAAAAGCAGAAGATATTGTTGCGACGGGAATTTACTACTTTGGTGTCGAAAATATCGCAAATTCCAGATTGTCATTCCGTGTGGAAGTCGAAGAGCCACCTTACCATCAAAGCGACGATGCGGGTGTCGCTGTCATGTATGGATTGTATAACGAAGATCTACTGGTGCAAGGGACTGGTGGGTTAACTACGGTGGAGGGAAGATGTATTGTGTTTCCCAACACATACCAGCACAAAGTCGAGCCATTTGAACTGGAAGATCCCTTGAAACCAGGTGTCCGTAAGATCTTGGCATTCTTCCTGGTTGATCCATTTCATTGCATTCCATCGACAACGGTGATTCCACCGCAACAACAAGAGTGGATAGACAAAGTTCAGGAACCGCTGCTCAAACAACTTGTAGAGGTCGATTCAATCCAGCAGAATATCCAAGCAATGATGCGAACAGGTATGACCCTCAACGAAGCCAAAATGTACCGACTCAAACTCATGGAAGAGCGAGCGGCGAGCAATGAGCCAGACGAAGAACGCTATTTCAGTCTTTGCGAGCACTAGGAAAAAGAGGTGGTCCCAATCGAACGATTCGCATTTACAACAGTATAGAAGAAATGTGTATTAAATTGTTCGTGATGTTAGACTTGAGTTGCAGTGCGCTAAAGCTAAAGCACACACTCAAAACAAGCACGCGATAGATAGTGGCGTGACTCTTTCGGAACGTTATAACATCTTCAACGACACTGACACATAACCTCATCGCGCTTCTTGGCAGGTAAATACATAATTCTATCATTCATTATATCATAGCTGTACAAAAATAATCTGACTCGGATCGATCTGAAAATATGCATTACGCAGCAGCGGCAGCTTGGTAGCCTCGCATTTTGTCTGCTTTTAGTTTAGTTTTGGAAGTGATAACCCTTGGCGTCAGTGAATGCCTTCGAATCTGAACAAAACAAAAGTTGCACGTCAGCTTTGCTTCTCAACATAGACACTAAAAATGGCAAAATTAAGCAGACTTACCGGTTCATCAGCACCACGTAAATTGGTTAAATCAATATCCCAGCGCAGAAACTCCTTCAATGGTGGTACAAGCGTCTCTGCGACTGACAGCACAGTTTTCCATTTGCTCACCACAAGCGCATGTATCCTGTCTTCTCGCGTATCTGGTATTTGCTGCGGCAATAATGGATTTATTGTCATGATTGATCGTTCTGGATCTGGAGTTTCCTTGATCTTTTGATGAATGGACCAAAGAAGCAGTCACTCAGATGCAGTGATCACTGCTTTCTCCACAAAAAAAAATCAATTTCGATGAGAAATGCATCGAGAGCCACTGCGCGATTTTTTGTTGACCAAACGTCGACGCGATTCCAGTGCCTCCATCCAATGACACGCTTCGTGCGTCATCTGTCCCATAAACTGGCCAGCGACAGCCAGTACCGCCGAGTGGCAGATTGTCTTCTTAGCTGATCATCGTTCGCATGTCTTTTTGGCCATGTCACATACCAAAAAGAGAGACGATACTTTTCCAAAAAAATAAAAGATATTTTATCAAGAGAACAAAGGTTTACAATGGTTACAGAATATTGTACAAGCTGTGTGTTCTCTCGCTTATCATCCATTGTGCGTTGCTAGCACTTCAATGTGCAATGTCTTCTGAGCAACCAAATCGCTACTGGTGCTGTAGGCTTTAAAATCAATACTGTGGTGACCGACGCCAAGTCCGCGCAAAAGTAGATTTCCATCTTCAATATGCGTCTTCTGGATAAAATACTTGCCGTCCATCATTACATGCATAGATGCCACTTCCACAGCCTTGTAGTTCACCACTAGTGGTTGGCCTTCAGCAACACTGGATCCATTCTGGGGAGCAATAAGCTCTAGCTGTGGCTGCTCTCCTTCTGTTGTAGGCTTAGTAACGATTACTTTCTCTTCGATTGTCCTCACTTGGCCATCGTCACCTGGTATGGGGAATGTCACCACGATATGAAACTCGTGATCGCGGCGCTTTTTGAATCTCCGTGCAGGTACGTGATGGCGCAGTGTTTGATTGAGTAGCGTGGGAGTTTCTTCAATTGTATCACCGCTATCGTTTGGCATATCCCAAAAGCCCATTTCCGAAATAATCAATTCATCGTTTAAGAAAATTCGATACTGAAATACATCTGGACCGAATTTCTGCAACGCATGCACTGGAAACTGCGTTAGTCGCCACTCCAAATGAACAGGATGCTCCAGACTTAACTGACTGCGTGGAGTTACAATCTCAATTGATACGTTGGACATGTCTATTGGAGTTTGGAACGACCTGTAGTCAGGCAGGGGAACATGAATGGGATGGAAGAAAGCATAGAAGCACGCAACGATATACATCAAGAGCGCAAATGCTACGGAGCACACCAACGCCATCTCGCTGTTCATTGGCTCTGATGCAGGTGAAAAATCGAGCTCTGACGGTTGAAATTTTATTGAATTCGGATCCCGCTTTCCCTTGGACAAAAGTGCGAGGTTACCATCAGAGACCACAGGCTTTGTCAATTGGCGCCGTCGCTGGCGTAGTTGAGCTGGAGTTACGTGAGATGCTGGCGGAGTAGTACTTTCTGGACTTTGTGCATCTTGAACTGTATAGGTTTTCTGAGGTACATGCGCTGCTATCTTGACTTGTGTAGTTGAGTAGGATTTGATACTTTCGGAGGAATCAATTGTCCTGGGAATGGACACACTCTTGATCGGTCCATTCAGTCTGCTCCACTGGCCTCTATTGACATTGCTTGATTTTTTATTGCATGCGTTTATTGGATGTTTATTTGGGTCTACTATGCGGTTCACTTCTCTGTTCTTCCATTGCGTAAGCTCCGGTGGTTCTTGGCTCATTTTTGGGTTCCCAACGATATTGTTGGTAGATATGCTAGCAGTCCGACAACTATCCGAGACCGGTATTTCTTCCACTTCAGGTTCACTTACTTCCACATCAGCATTAAATGAAGTGTACGCCAATAGATCAGGTTGGTTTTTGGCATCGGCAAAAGCACCACCACTGTCATTGCCTTCACCTTCAGTCTCAGGGATTGGTTCCAGCTCCGGCAAGTCATCCATGACCGCAGTCCCTCCCAGAATAAATTGCAGCACGGGATTTTGCTCCTCCATTACCAAAGCATCCATCTGAAACAATTTTCTCAATGCTCACCACACCATTCAAGCTCTATCGATGAACCGGCGTAAATCAATTGTGAATGGCTCTTTGCCCTTCAAATCCAAAGATACGCAACAGTTCCACATTTCCATAAATAAAATGTGGGTCGTCCCACATTGTTACTGATTGTGTGGCTCACACGAATTGGTTCAAATAGGTACGATGAATGCGAAAAAATAGTGAGAGGCCCATCTCATCTACGACACCTACACTTTTTTGTTGTTATCAACTATTGGTAAAACCTGGCATAAAAAGAACGATTTAATGGCTAAAAGCATCTTGCTATCACGTAATTTCAATAAGAGGTTTTTCTTTCAGATTCCATAGCCTGAACAAGATGAAGTAAGTAGACCTGAGCTGCCTTGTGTAATGCATCACCTCTATACCAAAGTATTTCAACATGCACAAACACGGTAACCGATTTCTTTACCAAGACATGTAAAAGTATCCATATCCTCTTCCTGATGTGAATATGCCAAGCCATGAGAAGTGGATAAAGGAAAATTGAAGCACTTTACCAGCGCTTGTATTGGTGCTTGGTTATTCTTGCCTCGTTGGTATCCATCTGAGAGCGACCTAAAAAGCCAGACAAGTATTATGTTGTACGGGTCACCATATGCGACTGCAACCCTCTTCACCCAAATACTATGCAGACACAAATGATAAATCCTCACTATTAAGTCGCACCCATGTTGTAATATTATATTTTACAGGATCTTCAGATTTAGCATTTAATATAAATGTAAGTAAAATATTCCACATCTGAGAAACATAACTCCCATCATTATCATATCATACAGGTTTTGCCATGATTTTACATGTTATTTTACCGGTAAGAAAGCCTGGTTTTACCGTTTTCTTATCGTACGAATCCGTTCTATTTCCCCCTTCTAAGCAGTCAGTCAGTCACGTCTCCCTTTGACCGTATTTTTGTATTGGAGCAACAGATAACAAGACAGACAAAGAAGAAGAAGAAGAAAAGTGACTAAGTGATCAAGCGTGTGACGACGGATGGCTGGACAGAACACGTTTAACGGCGCATTAGGCTGGGATGACTGGATTTGGTGGACAGCGATTACCGGTGTTGGGCTTTTTCTATTGCTATTGATCATCTGCTGCGTCTGCTGCGTGCAGCGCGCGAAGCGTAAAGGTAGGCAAGAAGCGTTAGCGTCGGTGCAAGCGCGTGAACGCGAACGGCAACAGCGTGAAGAGGCACAATTGCGGTATGCACAGGCTCAACAGCAACGCTACCCACCGAATCAGCAGCCATCGTTCCAGTATTCCAAACAGACATCGATGCCTTATGTCCCACCTGGTAGTAAAGCCCCATATGGTCCACAGGTCGCTGCGAATGGCTACCAGAACGCTGTCCAGGCCTCTCCCCCTCCTGCTCCTCAAGGTTCTCATCAAGCTCCTCCACCTGTGATGTATAATCCACAACAGCAAATGTATCAACAGCAACAGTCGAAGAAGGAACAGCAGCTGTACCCTCCACAACAACAAACGTACAACCATCAACAGCTCAAACAACATCAAGAGCAAAACCAAATGTATGCTCAGCCTCAGAAGCAGCCATCATACCAGCCATCCCCACAACAGCAAATGTATCAACAAGCACCGCCTTCTCCACCACCTAAACGCCCAGCGAAGGCGTACCAACCTCCAGCACGATGGTATAATGCTACGACGAATGGGGCAAACGACAAAATCGGTGATACACCGGCACCAATAGGAGCTTCAGCAGCATTTGATGCGAGCACATCGAGTGCTTATCCTGCCAGTATGGCCTACAGCACTTTTGAAAACGATGGACTTCATGATGGCCCTCCATTTGTCGCAGTAACGTCACCTTCTTCCTCCTCCAAAAAGGGCGACAGCGTACGTGGCTCCAATGCTTCGACAGCCAAAACGGTGGGCAATACGCTCCGCGATCGGATCGACGCCCTTCGTGAAGGCAGTATCGATGACCAACACACACGTATCAGTGTTGACCCACTGGAAAGCTCGGCATCCTCGAATTTCTCTATTGCGCCCAGCCGATATCCCACGAATCTGGAAGCTTCTTCGTCCGTTCCAGCGGGAGGAAGACGGTCTGCTGTGATGGCGGGTACCGTGCTTTCCACATCATCGGTTGAGTCCGATAGTCCACCAGTGAATGCGTATCCACTCCATGACGATCAACTCGATATGGACGCCGAGTCGTTCGATACCGCACGGAGCTTGGATGAGCAACTCGAACGTAAAATCAAAGAACGCCATCGATTCGACTCGGACCTGGAATCGATTGGCAGTGATTTTTCCTCCGGGCAGTTCGAGGATGCTGTAGATTCGCGCGAAACTAGAAAGGATGATAACAATTCCTTCAACAGTCGAGGCTCGGTGGAATTTTAAATGATCATCTATTGGAAAGACAAAGATCGATGGACGCGTGACCAACCATGTGGGTGTGGAGACATATTTTTGTCTTATATTGCGGATACAAGCGTGTATTTTGTTCTCTTTTTATAGTAAAGGTTACGAATCTGATCGAAGGATTCTGTTTTGTGTTCATGATAGTCATACGTGTATTTAATCCCATGGTCCTCTATGATACAAGTCACAAATGTATAGTGATATTGTATTCTTCTATCACCACCATCCTCTTCCAGGGCTGCTGCCATTCGAAAGTGGAGCGCTCGTCATTGACAATGCACTGCCTATTCTTCCGTTGACAATGCCGCCTGCTGTCGGTTTGCTTTTCATTTGACGTAGGCCATCAGAAAAAGGATTCGCAAGACCATTTCCACTATACTCATTCGTGGTTTCAAAGCCGAAGCCAACGCTGTTGTTATTAGCAAATGCGATTGTCCGCTCCAGAAACAAGTGGAAAGTATTGAGGTCTAGACTCAATGGATCCGCACTCTATACATCAACATCATGCGTGAGCTGTGATCTCTATCAAGGAACCATCAAACAGACATGTAGCAGTGAATCATTTACCGATTCGAACGAGTCGCAATTTCGCAGCTCTGGTAACGGAGTCAGCCGTTTCGCATGCGCAGATACCAGATCTTTCTTGTTACCAATAACAAGCTTAGGAACCCCATGTAGCTGTACATCCACATATTACGACAATATACACCGACTTAGCGTTTCTGTAAATCGCTTCCATGGCTTTCTTTCTTCTTACCGATGGGAAATTGCCGGGTTGCTGCTGATGAGACGAAAGGACATACCCTTTTATTTGCTGCGTTGTAGCAATCTCACTGCAAACAACATCCATCACCATTGGTTTCTTTATAATCCTCCGTGCAATAGTAGCCTACATCGCTGAGTAATATAAAAACGCACCTGTTCCATCCTTTCAGGTGATCGTAGGATTTGGCATTGCTCAAATCATGCACAAACACAATGCCCTGAACATCGTAGTAGAATACGCCGCGGCTGAGCTCGTATTTGGGGTGGCCACCTACGTCGATAAACTCCACGTACACCTCACGTTCGATGTTATGGCTGTCGCGATAGGCATGCAGCTAAAAGCATAGAGAAACTTCGTTAATTGCATCCATATAATCGATAAAGATATATTGTAAATGCACTCACCAGAACATGGACATCGCAGCCGGTAGTCCAACGATGCCGCAACTGCTGAGTCTTCTCGTCTTTGCTACGCGCCCTAGGGTCACAGCAGATGGACTGCAAAAGTGTTGTCTTCCCCACACCCGAATCGCCGACCACAAGCACTCGCACACACGGAATCTCCATTCGCTGATCTTCTTCTTCCTATAGCTGATTTCTAACTACTCGGATTCATTTCACAAAGTTGGTTGACATTCAAAACGGAACGTTCTTTATTACCTCTATAATAGAATATTACGTATTACCTTTCAAAAATATTTCTATTCACTAACATGTACAATACTAATCTGAAAGGTATTTAAATAAAACCTTTTTATAAAAATATTACATATCTTATAAAAGAGGGATAATATCCTGTGTCTCAGGTAGATTCGCATATCTGCGCTCTCAGTTTCGTGAAGTTGAAAAGGAAACAAAATGGCGGAGGAATGGGCATATGAGGAAGCTTCGGACGAGGAAAAGTTGCGAATCGCGCAGCATTTTTTGCTCTCTAGTCCCCCAGGACAGATCAATGAAGTGCTACGTGACGTCGCAAAGCTTGTGCCGGGCCATGTGCTCACGAAAGATGCCGTGAGAGGTGCATTGCATGCCTACAACGTCAAGCATTTCCTCCCAGTTGATGTTGAGGATGGCGACTACAAGGTATCCAGAACAGCATACAATATCTATTGAGTGACCATGGACATTGATGTAATACTTATTTGTTTTGTTGTGGGGCCATTCTGCCAATAATGTATCGTAGATCTTGATCTGTGAAGATGCGGAAGTGGATGCCTCGCATTACATTGACCCAATCGGCAAGCGTGTGCTGGGGTTTGACCATATCAAGCAGGTACACGTCTACGTAGATATGTGTGTCTGTATTTCGCTTGGCTGCTTATATTAACTTTTGCCGATTGTATTAATGTATTGGGTAGCAATTAATTCCCGGAGATGTATCGGACTTGCCGCCGTCGTTAGTGTCTTCGTTTGAAAATGATCGGCTGATCGTGCAGAAGGCGCTACAATCTTACATCCAGTTTGAATATATGCACCAGTACGTGATACTTCTGCTTTTCCAATTTATGCAATTCCATGAAAATTGATGAGTAGCAATCATTGCATTGCTCTGCTTCTAGAGGTACCGCAGGTGTGTACGTGAGAGACTCGAAACTGATCGTCAATTTGTGCATGGAACGCATCAACTTGCGCAATTTCTGGTATATAAACACACCGAGAGCTACTGGTTTGTCTGTATTTAATGTTATGCTCATCGAGAAATATTATAATTGTAATTCTCAGGGGTGGCCGTTGGAAATCTCGATGGCAAGTGGATTTGAGTGCACGTCCAATGATCGTCCAAGGCAAGATCGAATTGCACGTGCACTATTTCGAGAACGGAAACCTACAACTTCAGAATGAGAAGCGTATCGAAGAAGAATTGGTGCTACCGTCGACGCCTACTGGCCTGGGAGATGCGCTACTGCGCGTGATCAAGGACGCCGAAGATCAATTGCAAACGAATTTGGAAGACATGTATATCAACATGTCGCAGGAGACGTTTAAGGAAATGCGTCGCGTCATGCCAGGTAACACAAACAGTAGCGTTTTTAGTGAGTAAACGTGTTTGGTCGGCTAAATCGATATTTCTATTTTGTTCTCTGCAGTGACGCAAACAAAGATGGAGTGGAGTTTGCATGCGCATCGCACAGCCCGTGATCTTAGTCGTAAATAGATCCACCTGGGTATCACATTTTTTTTACCTGTTTATTGCTTTTGCAGCTTTCTGTCTAAGTCAAATGCAAGACAAAAATTCCAATTCAGAAGCTATGGTTTTGCAGGTGGATGATCTTGTTATCGTTGCTGAATTTATGTAATTTCTTCCTCAATTGCGTCTAGGAGAGCAACTTCGCCGGATTGCAAATTTGCGAGGTGCCATGAGAGTTTCCAGATGTGTACTACACCACTAGCGTCGCCAGCAGCCAGGAAATTGCGTTGTCGAGGGTTAAAATTCAGTGCAAACATCGCTGAAGTGGTCGCTTTCCCACTGGATGAAGATGTCGATTGTGACGATGATGATGAAGCGGTTGCTGGTTGGTCTTTGCTACTGACAACGACTACTGGATTGACGCGATTAGCTTTGAGGTCATATATGTAGACGTTACCATCTTCGGCAGCGACACCAAATACCATAGGGCGGGTCTTGGACCATTCAACCGCATATAAATACGATGACGACGGCGTAACCTCGAGCGACAGCAGCGGCTCCTTTTGTGAATATGTGTACAAACGTGCGGTGCCATCGGACGAGCAAGTAAGGAACATAGTCTTCCGGAAGGGTGAAAAATTGACATCATACACTGGCCCGCCATGCGGCTCAAAAATGAAGTCCATAGCACTCGGGTAAAGCGCATTTGGATCAATCTTGGCTTCGTAAACCATGGCCAGCGTAATCTCCTTCGAGCGCTTTTCGGTTGCGTACGCTTCCACTTGGCGGCGAACGGCAGGAATTCGTTGCGAAGGTAATTTCCCTACAAGTCGAGCGGCGGTAGCGGTCCATTTCTTTTCGCCTTTGAAATCGGCGGAACGGGCTGTGCCTTTTGTGAAGCAACGGACGATGACTCCACCCTCAGATCCCGCAACAAACGAGCGACTGGTCTTGTCGTTTGAACAAAATCCCAATGCTTTACCCCCAATCACGTATGGTCGATGACTCTTGTCGGATATTTTGTTGCTGCTACTACTTTCCTTCCCCGTCTCTGGCAAATGCATAACGTAACCCTCCACAGGGAACGCGAGTTTGTCCTTTAGCCGCCAGAACAAAACCTTCCCATCACCACTGACACTCGCCACCTTCAAGAAAGACGATTGATTTCATAGACTGAGTGTGTGCAGCTAGTCACCAGCAGGATGGATAGGTAAGAACATTACATTGTATTCGGCAGCTTGAGAATCATAGACCCACGCAACTTTAGTCACCGGTTCGCGATGAAAATAATCGCCGATACCCGACGAATAGAACTTGTATTCTTCTGGTTCCGTGTCCCAAACGAACACTTCACCGTTGAATGAGCCGGCAGCGACCAACGCAGGATTCTTTGGATGATATGCGACGCACATGAGTCCGCTCTGGAACACACAAATATACAGAGAGATCAGCTTCAAAGGTATTAAGGAAGGTGGCATCAAGCATACAAAAGCCCCTGCTTACCGAGGTTTCCAGTACTAGATTCGGCTTATGTACGTTGAAATCGGATTGAAAGACGCTCCAAAGACACAATGCTGAGCGATAATTGCACCAACCTGTGTGGTCGAAGCGGCCGTAGGCGACAGCGATGACCGATCCTGTAGCATTCCAGGAGACACCTGTGCAGGACAGCTTGAGTGATGTGGTGGGAGGGACATCTTTCTTACTGACCGTCTCTGGGTTAAATAACAAGACAGAGAGAGAGTGTGGCATTAGTTTGGAGCTCTCTAGTATTTGCCAGTAAGATTCATGTGGCAAAGAGGTGATGCACCTCGTGTTTGTGGTGGCTGGAAGTAAGTGTCGTAGTCAAATTTCAGCGTGAACAATTTCGTGACATTCTTTTCCTCAGATTCATCCAAGTATTTCTCAAAGGCTACATACAAAAAATTCGTTGTGTCAGTCACATTCCAACAAACATACAGGGAAAGCATCTTCACTTCTGGATTTTTGTTTTTACCACCAAAACAGGAGCTCATCTTGGTGTTTTTGGCCATTTCCCGCAGCATTAACGGTCCAGCGCGTTGCAGGAACGCCAACGTGCGTTTCATCTGCTCTTCAGTCTCGAGATTATTTTCTTTAGCACTGGCTTTGCCACTTGAAGCATTGCTCGCTATCGCTTCAGTTTGGGTGGAAATGTCAGCAATCCCAGCGACTGTTTGTGATTCACACTCACTAGTCTCAATGGGTACTGTCATCGAACTCGCGTGTGCCGTTTGTTTGGAGCATTTGCTCATAAAACGCACCGAGCCCAAGCTCACATCCTGAAACATTGGCCCTTAATGCTGATAGAGCGAAGAAGCTTCACCGAAATGGAAATAAATATCGTGTCGGTTCGTAATAATGGATCTATTGCTTGAAATGTGACATGTGACGATAGTCCAATATGTGACGTGTGAGCAAGTCAAGTTGGACAAGTAATCTATGGCATATTCATACAAGATGAATCTATGAACAAAAGCCAAGCAATAAATTTTAGAGGATACCATCTACATTATCTATACTAAGTAAATGCAATAACTTTTCTACCAAGAAACATCGCCGACGGCGGTTGTGCCACATCCACTTTCTGTGGACCCACAACCGACGTTACTCGAGGAAATTGGCTTGGCTGCTTTACCCCGCATCGCTGCACGGAATAAGTCGGCCTTGTATTTCTTGAACAGTGTTTTCAGGCCACCACCATTAAGGAAATTTTCCTCCAACTCGGTCAACGTGAAACTCACGGTATAGTCCTTCACACTGACACAGCGATTACGAAGATCGACGGTGATTTCTTCGCCTTCCTGCGCTAGTTCGTGAAACTTTTCGTCGGTCACAACAATTCCCAGCAATGCATTGTTCGGCTGGTTGCGTGCGTAAATGTAAGCAAACGATTTGGCAATGACAGCCTGCACACCGACTGCCTTCAGGCAGATCGCTGCTTCTTCACGAGACGACCCACTACCAAAAGCTGTCCCGGCTACGATGATGTTGAAGCCATCCTTGACCTTGGATACAAACTCCGGTCTCACGTACGCAAACGATTTGCTGGCAAGCACTTCTTCTTCGGTTTCACACTCAGGCGGCCACAATGGGCTCGACTTGTTCAACCCCATAAACTGTGCTGGAATGACCGCATCAGTATCGATATTGTCACCGAATTTCTGCGCCTTGCCCTTGAACAACGGCGGTAACGCCGACTCCAAGGCCGCGACAGCAGCTTGTTCGCTCGCCAATTGTGCACTTTCATCATCATCATCGACCGCCAGTACAGGTGCAGGCTCACAGACTTTGTATGTGACCTGCGACATTTCCGTGGGAGCATCCAGCCAATTGCGGTAACGGTTGAAATCTTCTTTATTGATCTTGTTCACATAGGGGGTTGGATCGGTCACTTGCATGTCAAAGCTCGAGGCTGCCACGACTGCCGCCGAACTCAAATTGCCAATCGAGCCTTTGCCCATGCGATTGCGGAAATTGCGATTCTGACTCGAGAGCCACACTTCGTTTTCTCCTGCCACGTCGGCACCAATACCGACACAATAACTGCACGATGGCACAGCCACCGTGAAGCCAGCCTCTTCGTAGATGCGCACAAAGCCCAACTCTTTCAATTTTGCGATGATCTCGAGACTGCCTGGTGTAACGCGACGATGGCCATTGACTATTGGCCGTTTGCCCTCAAGCATGGCTTGTTGCAACACCAACGCACCCAGAATCAAATCTTCTTGAGTAGTCGTGCAAGCACCAATGAAGCAGCCATCAAGCTTCATATCGAGTTTCTCCTGCACCGGAACACAGTTGTCGGGTGATGGGTACAACGCAATCAATGGTTTCACGTCCTTCAAATCGATCACGTGGTGGAAAGCGTAATTACAGTTTTCGTCCGGTACAAAGAAAAGCGCTTCATCAAAGTGCGAGTCCCGCCCTTGTAACACGCGTTGCGTGATCTCATCGGCCTGGAACACGCCAGCAATGCCGCCAAACTCGGTGCTCATATTAGCGATCGCAAACCGTGCATCATCCGACAAATGCTTGAGCCCTTCGCCGCCATAGTATACCGCACGTTCAAACGCGACCGTGTTGCGCTTCAGTTCGCCCAGGATGTGCAAAATCACATCCTTGCCTCCAATACCAAACGCTGGCTCCCCAACAAACTCAATGAACGCCACTTCTGGCACTTTAAACCACGTTTGGCCTGTCACAAGTGGCATCACGACGTCACCCGCACCGAGACCAGCCGCAAAGGCGCCCATGCCACCAGCACTGCATGTGTGGCTATCAGCTCCAATCACGATCTGCCCAGGTTGCGCACGCTTGCGAGCAAATTCCGTGTGCATGATGGTTGTATTTGGACCCCAGAAATCCGTGACATGATGCTCTTGTGCGAAATCAGTCGAGAGTTTAATGAGCGCCTTCTGTTTCGGGTTGTCGTTCACGCGTGGATCGACTGTGTGGTCGATCGCGAGCCAAAAGCGATCTGGTCGGTGCAATTTCGGACGACCAATCGACTTGTGCATGATATCCATAGCTTGGAACGTCAGTTCGCTGGCAATTGTCCAATCTGCTTTCACGCAGACGACGTCACCGACCTTCACCCAGGGGTGTTGTAGCCCCACAGCATGATGGCAGAGGATCTTCTCGATGACGTTCATCGGTGGACGTTGCTGTGTAGATTGTGTGGATGCCATTATCCAATAGCTTGATCTATCAATGTGATGGAGAGCGAGAGAGAATAGGAATGAGCAGAGAAATCAATCGATTGCAGATGACGATGGTGAGAAGTTTCTCCCGGTGGTTATCTTGCATATGATCCATGTGTCTGTCGAAAGAGAACCAAATTACTTTGAAGAGCTACGCAAACGTGTTTTTACGAAATTTTTACGTCCCGTAAAAAGGATAAAAAAGAAAACGATTGCGCATTCGCATGTTGAGACTGGTCGATTGTAGAACATTGTCCACCATTTACCTAAAATAGTGTATAGCAGATAAACTAGCATAAATCAGTTAATTTAGCGCGAAATTTTTCAAATCTGGTCTCGCTCTAAAGCCCTCATTGAATGGATATATTCCGCGATTTACTGTATTTGTAGACTATAGTATGGGATGGCACTTTCCGTTAGCAGAATCTCGACGTAACCAAGAAATTTGTCTGCATGCAAAAGGGTATTCCCCTTACAGGGCACATAATGAAGAAGTGGTTGCATTATAGCAACACCGGCGGAGGGATCTCTAGTGCTCGGCCAGAAATCTCTAGACATTTATTTATTGGCAGTACATTTCTTCTCTGTATAGAGTAGCTGTCAATGATGGAGATGGGATATGGGGCGAATTAATTGCGAGGGGGCTACTTTACTAGAGGTACGATATTGAAGTGTGATCGCCAACCACTCAAAACACGCCAACACGAGTGACGATTTGAGTGAAACCAACGTCATTAGATAGGATTCTCGTGTAAGGAAGCCATGGAAGATACGCAACAACAGGTGCAATTGGGAAAGAAAATCAATGCTGGCGAGATCGCCGAGCCGTTCAGCAATGCCGTGCGCGAGTACATCGCGCGCGACATGAATGGACATGGCCCAAAACTTGTAGGGTTGCTCGCGCACGGCGACCCGGCCGCCAAGAAGTATGCCGAATGGACGGGCAAAGCCTGCAAGCGTGATGGTAACAAGCAATCACCGACCGCTCTTTTTCACTTGATATGCCTATAACGGATGGTAATCTTGGTGTGTTTTGGCCTTATACACAATAGGCATTCGGTACGAGTTGCGTGAGGTGGAGAAGGACGATTTGGTGAATGCGCTGGAGAGTGCGAATCACGATCCGGACGTGCATGGTATCATCATTTACTACCCATGCTTTGGCTCATTTCCGTCATTCTATGGCGGTACGATGGATGATTTCTTGCGCGATAGCATATCCATCAAGAAAGATGTCGAAGGACTCTGCCAGTTTTATCGCGGTAATCTGTACCGCAACATCCGCTATGTCGATGACGAACGCACGCAAAAGTGTGTGTTGCCCTGCACGCCACTAGCGATCGTCAAGATCTTGGAGCACTTGGGTGTTTACGACATGCAGTGAGTGACAATTCCACTGAATGGAGTGATGCATCGTTTGACGCCATCTCTTCTTGCCTTTTTCATCCTTAGGCAACCTAACGGCAGCCATTTATCCGGTGTAAACATCACTGTGATCAACCGCAGTGACATTGTCGGCCGTCCACTTGCTGCCATGCTCGCTAACGATGGCGCTGATGTCTACAGCATTGACATTGACTCGCTTTATCTCTTCCGACGCGGGAAGCTCATTAAGGTACGGATTCTATACTCAAAGACCTTGTGCTACTGTAATGATTAATAAGAGTACTAAACTCATCGCTTATGATATTGACATGAATGAATAGACTGAAGAAACTCCAGAAACGGCATGCAAAAAGTCGCGTGTCATCATCACCGGTGTGCCCGTAAAGAGCTACAAGCTCCCATTGGAATGGGTTTCGGAAAACACAGTCATCATCAACGTTGCCTCGTTCAAGAATGTGGACGAAGAAGAACTACTGAAGGTTTGTCCGACATGCTTTATAGATAATTATGTATCCAGAGAAACAGCACCTATGTGATGCTCACGACGCTTTATGTGTTTGACTTTCGTAGATTCCTGGCGTACAATACGTTCCGTTGGTCGGCAAAGTGACCGTGGCGATGTTGCAACGCAACTTGCTTCGCTTGTACGAAAACTTCCACATGAAACCAAAGAAAGTGTGGCAATAAAGAAAACAGAGGAGGACGTGCTACATTGTCTTTCTCAAGCAGCATACATATAGATCCAACCATTTTCACCTCACAATGCTTGGTTTGAATTCATGCTTGTGTGGTCGCGGTACCAGCGTACATGATCAACAATATTATATTTTTCTCATACACTATCGACTAACTCATACCTGCGCTCTTCGAACAAACTCGCGTATATACACATGTCTCGGATGAGGTAAAAAATAGGAAGCATACCGCCTTCCCTTCCATTGCCTATACTTGTTCTACTAGCATTTTTGCTTTTTGTAGAATTACAATTGATACGGATCAGTGTACGAAAACCCCTGGAAGGCGTGAGTCTTGCCGATGGGGGCTTCTGACGCCACTGAATCCACGACTTCTTGGCGCTTGAAGAAATCGGGAATATTGTTGGTATCGCCATCTTTGCGCACAACTGGACGAAATGGCACAGCCACTTCTTTTTTGAACAGCTTTTCCCAATCAACATCGGCAAAAAACGGGTGATCCATGATTTCACTGGCTCCACATGGACCAGATCCAAGACGCTTGGCTGGGTCTTTGCAGATCAAACCACGGAGTAACGACTTGGCATCGTCCGACAGATCTGGTGGAAAACGCAATGGCAACCGAACGATGTTTTCAAAGTTACGCTTGCGATTGGAATGGTAGAAAGGAGTGTAACCGGCCAGCATCTCGAAGATGAGCACACCGAGGGACCAGTAATCCACCGCTTTTCCATATGGAATACGTCGAATAAGTTCGGGAGCAATATACTCTGGTGTCCCGCAGAACGTCTGCATACGATCCTGACTGCCCAAATTGTCACGAGAGAGCCCAAAATCCGTCAGTGCAATGAATCCTTTGTCGTCAAGCAGGATGTTCTCCGGTTTGAGATCACGATAGACGATGTTGTAGGTATGCAAGTGCGAGATCGCTAGCACCAGTTGGGCCGCATAGAATCGAGTGCGGGGCTCGTCAAACGTCAAAGCACGGCGCAAGTGGAAATGCAGCGTACCACCGTTGTAATAATCCATGACAAAGTATAATTTTGACTCGTTTTGGAACGCGTAGCGCAATTTGACCATGAATGGATGGTCCACACCCTGAAGGATGCGTCGCTCAGTTTTCGTATGTTCGACTTGATTCTTTGCAAATACAGCTGACTTCTTGATGATCTTCATGGCGTAGACCTTATTACTATGGTTATTGTCATATGCTTGTGTAGCCGACATTGGACCCGTTGGCGAACGCATGTGGTGAGACGGAGAAGCTCTCGATTTCTTTTTGACTAGTAGAACCTTGCCGAACGCACCACGGCCAACAACGCGCAGCAAATGGAAATCATCGATCGATAACGTGTCATATTCGCGTTGCAGTGGCTCATTCAAACGAGATAATGAAGCACGAATATTTGGTGCAGACGATGGTCTTCCTGAAGATGGCTTTCGCATTCGCGAACTCCCACGACCATAATGCTGCACCTGTTTAGCCATCTTTCGCTGAAATTCGCGCTGTTGCTCCTGTTCTTCCATCAGCGCTTGTAATCGAAGCGCTCGTTCCGCCATGCGATGGTATTCATATGCACTAGGTGAACCCAAAAACTTGAAAACTTCATCTAGCACCGCTTTTGTCGTCAATGCTGGGTTGCTTGTTGGTCCATCCAGTGGTCCAGCAGACAGACATAAGCAACCAAAACCGGAAACTTGCTCCGACGACGGGCTCTTCGGGCAGTTTTCAACACTATCGTCGCTGCTTGTCTCGGTACCTTGCATACTGAAGCTGAGGTTCTGCATATTATAGACACGATTACTTAAATCTGTGTTTAGTGGTTCCTCAGCCCGTGTCCAGCAGATGCTATGCTGCGAGAAAAACCGTCGGAAGCTGCTACTGGCATTTTCATCCAGTTTGTGGCGGGATTCAATATACGCGACGTTACCCAGGCGGCTTTTGAGCTCATTGCGATATTTCTCAATGAGATTCGCAACCAACGTGCCACCATACCCATATGCGATGAAGTGGATCTTGTGGGCACCCGATGGGAAAATGTAGTTTTTCCAAACATGTTCGCAATGCTCTTCTTGTGTAGAGGATCCTTGGATGGGCATCTTCTGCGGCACGCCGTCGGGGCCGACCATCATTTGTGTATTCATGTTCGGATTCATCACGAGTACACCGTATCCCGCTTTGATCGCCGCTTGGAAGTAAGGGATCATGGACCCGGTCGCGACACCATCTTGTAGCAAGACACTTCTGCTCCAGATGCCACAGCTGAGACCACGAGAACTGCAGACAAATACTAGGAGCTTCTCTGCCACACTAAAGTTCTGTGAAGTATGGAAAATACACCGGGGCACGTCTGTGTCGACCATCATGCGAAACCCGTCGGTCGTAGAGCAAATACTTGATGATGACGACCGCACGCTCATCCGATGCGTGCTACTATTACTACTATGTATACTATTAAGCGGGTTGAACGAGGACTCGATCGACTCACGTTCGAATTCCAACGCCGGGATGGCTTGTTCTAAGAACTGGAATTCACGCAGCATGCGCGTGTGCACATGGTCGATTAGACCACGTAGAATCTCTTCACCATGTTCGCGAATCTCAATTTTCGTCAGCTTCTCGTTCGTTTTCTTATTACGCACTTCCCCTTCTTGATTCAGTCGGAACTGCGGGTTCGACCACTCATCCACCTCCACCGGCGGTAACGTATCTTCTGAAATCGTCCCCATATCCCTATATAGTGGTCATAGACGAACATAACAAACATCCAAGATGAATACAATCACCATTCGTTTTTCTCTTGCTTATATCCAAGTGATGTGTGGGAAATGAACACTCACCATTTGGCATTAGGGCGTCGAAAGCCACCGAGTGTACTGGTACTACTATTGTGGGAGCCAATGATGATGGCGTCCATGACAGGCGAGTATGCTTTGGTGCTGGAGGTAGTAATGGTCGTGCCGGCATTGCCATTGGTGGTGTCGTTGTCGGTCGCGCCGTCTCGCTGGACGTGTTGCCACTTGACCTTGATCATCACTCTATGCTCTTCCCCTTTCCTTTCGGTTTTAGCTAATGATAGCGCAGTGGTGTATACTAATAGTCGAACGTCCTAACCTACCGAGTCAACTCGAATATGGTTCAACCTCTCCTGCGCGCGTTACGTCACGGCCAGTTTGTTGGTTTTTACTCCCTATCTGTCCTCGGTTGCGTTGGTCAGTTTACAGATAGAGCAGGCGCAGTGAGTGTGTGTGTGTTAAATTTTTTTGGTTGTGAAGACTCCATGATAACTTAATTAAATAAAGCAGGCACGATCAGGCGAGATGGGAGGGGGGAGGAGAAGGGGAGGGGACCAGGGGAGGGAACATGAAACAAGCGCCAGAAAAAAAAGAGCCGCTCCACGATATGTTGGTGGTGCGGGAAGGGGGGAGGAAATGTAGGTAAATTCTATGGATTTTTTTAAGCGTTATCAACCAATAGAGCCCGTCCGAAAGACAGAGCAGACAAGACAGATCCAGTCCTCAAACTTACCATGATGAGACGAGATGGGGTGGGTGGGTGGGGCACGTGCTGATTGGTAGCACAGACGGGGAGGACTGGGAACAACATCCGCCAGTACTGTAGCGAGGAGCTGTTTTGACGAAAGTTACCGTTGGATTCTATCCACTGACGAATTCCGTGAATGTTAGTCTCGTAATCTGATCGTCTGAGGCAAACTCTCACGTGCTTTCCCATAGTATTAATGCTCATTCTAAAACACATTCGAATATAAGATTTCTGCCCTTCCTCCCCCTACGCCCAAAAATGCAGTCTGGGAATGCCTTTAGCAGCTGTTGTGCTGTGTGGCGATCTTCAGCAGTGTGCGTTATGGTTGCGTTCTTGTTGAACTGACTACCGCACAACGACAGGACAATAGTTCTCATTAATTGATAACCTTTAATAACCAATTAATGGATTAGTAAACTAAAAACCTATATTTAGCTCATAACCATATACCCTCCAAAAATTAGTATATCGTTACATCGTACTAGATGTGCAGAGACAGAACCACCAGCCACTTCAGTCTATTAACTTAATTCATAACTGCCAAATAACAGATACATAGCTCTATTAGTCGACAATCAAGGACACCACACGATCCCAGAAGGTGCCATTTCCGTTGTTGGATAGTGAAGATCCATCTGATCGGTCTGTAAAGGCATGGCCATCCTCTGAGCCTGCTGGACTGCCATCTCGCCAGGCATCGTCGTCTTTTGTGTTGTAATGTCCATAGTTTCGACCACCTAATGTGCGTGCGCTTCCACCTGCTGAGCTGCTGGAAAAAGGAGAATCTGCATATCCAAACCGACTGCGCTGGAACTCGTGACGCCCATTATTAATCATCGAGGCGTAATTCCGCTTCTCTGCCTCGGTCAAAACTTCCACTTGATGCCTCCACACTGCGACTTGTTGCATTAAACTGTCCACTTCTTCGGAATGCTCATCTGCCAGTTTCTGCAAATACTCGTTGTGCTTGCGTTGCATCTCACCAATAGCCGTATCCAACGCTTGTTGTGTTTTCCGCTCCGCAATCATCTTGGCGTTTTCGATTGACTTGTTGGATTCTTTGATCAGCCGGCTTTCGTGCTCTGCGATTCGTTCCACAGCACTGGCATGTGCGGCTTCCAACTGCTTCTGGAACTCTAGCTTTGAATTCGCTAACTTAACCTTCCCTGCTTTATAGTGAGCCCTGGATTGATCGAGTTCCAATTGTCGCTTTGCCAATTCCTGCTCTAGTTGTGCAATTCGTTCTTCTCGTTCCTTAAGCTGAGCTTCCAGTTCTGCTTGTTTTTTCTCAACTTGGTCGTACTTCATCCGAACCTCACGATGGGTATCTTCCATCATTCCAATTTCATTTCGGATAGACGCATTTTCTACTAAAGCCAAATGCAAGGTATTGCAAAGGTCAGTTTGGGCCTCAGATAAACAATCGAGGCCGTATTCGAAAGTTCTAGTGGGATCATGCTTCCCACTACGGCGTCGATGATCAGAATCATGATCTTGTTCAAACAATTCTGTTTCCAGAAATGGGCTATAATCTGCAAGTGCCATCAACAAATAAGATAGATCGATGTGAGCCAAAGTATTAGCATGATATGTTCCATAGCACATGTAATCTCACCTTTATACCATCGAAAGCAAAGCGATGAGGGTCTCGGTGCATTGGCCAGCAGTTTCATAACACTGATGAAAGATTTCCCGAAGGTGCTTTCATTATTGACAGAGACGAGGATGAACCCTTTAATTAGACGCGTTTCACTACGTTATCAGAAAGTATGGAATTAGCATTCAGTGCGCTAAAAGCAGTCCGAAACAATCCTTACCTTCCCATGTTTCCGAGGCGAGATGAGAAGAACTATAATTCATTACAAGTATAATAATAACAGGGTTAGAATACTGATCAAACCAATGTTACCCAAGTAAACCATTGTTCCGTACCACAGGTGGAACTTCAAGCATCGCAGCTTCGACGTCGCGTATTTTGCATGCACCAAAGCAGAGGCCAAGCGGACCATTCGATGTACTCCATATGCCTTGACCTTTGCGTTTCTCCAATTCTCTCCACTCTTTGGTGGTTCGATGAACGCTTGTTACTCCATCATCAACAAATTTCTGACGTTTTTGATCCATTTCTTCCAGCATAGCCTGTGTGAGCATGGAGAAGAACCCTCTCGAAATAATATCGCGAAATTCGCCACCCACATCATCCCACGAGAAAATCTCCTCGGTCTGATTGTCGAACATCACATCAGCTGTTTCTACGCGTTTTCGACCAAACAAGTCTGCAAATACTGAGTTGAAAATGCCAACAGATTTTCGTGAATCTACACTGTAACTTCGATGAGAGGCACCTTTGTCTCCTCCAGCAACGGAGTTTTTGGCCGTGCGAATAGATGATGATGACGATGACGAGGCAGCGGATGCGATAGAACCCTTGTGTTCTAAACTGACAATAGAGCGTGGGCTTCCATTGTTACTAGTTGTAAAACTTCCTCTTTCACTCGTAGACTCCTGGGTCTGAGCGCTTTTCGCTCGGCTGCGTCGGTGAAGATGAGGATTGTACAGAAATCTCAACCGAAGTGGAAGGCCCACTGCACGCAAATGACTCAGAATCTTGTCAAATGCTTCGTCGGTGATATCTACTCCGTTAATGCGCACAAGTTTGGAACCAACTTGTACTCGTGCTAGACTGGAATCAAGTTCTGACGCATCACGCAGGAATCCACTAACGGTAGCTCCAATGAATTTTCCCTCTTGTTCATGGCTGGCTGTAAGGCGTAATCCAAGCCCTGCAGTCGTTCCGAGCGATGACCTTAGCTTTGAAGGGTACACAGGCGCTTTCGTCAGCTGAATATTGACCTCTTCCAGCGCAAACGCAAATGCTGGCATGCCTCGGAAATAATGAGGAAACGGGTTGTTTGCACCGGCAAAAAGGAACGAACTCAGCATGATTGCGGGCATAGCTTCGGTTGTATCCATTTGATGTAGAAAAGTGTTTGGCTGTTTGAGTCTCTCTTGGTAAAATTTTTGCGTGTTCTCGATGACACCGACCAGCCATGCGTGCAGCTCTACTAGACGATCCTTACAATGCTTGGCATGGAATATCTTCATATACGCTTGCGATAATCGCGGAACGACCATCGACGATAGCAAGTCAGACGATTGAGTCACATAATTGTGGAATTGACGATACCGCCGATAGATTTTCCAGCTATAGTAATAATAGAAAAAACAAAACACATGGTTTAGCATATGACCTTACTCTAATAATTGCACAGTAAGAGTGTCCTTCCGAATCCATTTGCTGTTTCGTTTACTTACCACTTCTTATCTTCTTCTGTCTTGCCCATGGAGCATTCAAGCACATAGCTACATGGATGGAAACGTCAGTACATAGCACCAACAGTAATTACGTTCATTTTCAACGTACATATCCACTCCATCAGGCGTCCGATAGTACCCTAGTGGCTTCATCTGAATCGTCTGTGTCATGACTTGCACCGTGAGTTGTTGCCAGTCCTCCAGCACTGTGAACGCGCGGTTTTCTTCCTGCATATGCGGCCGCGGCAGTCCCAACGCCTTGCCAAGCCGCTCCACCAGCGCCACTTCCATGTCTTTCCGTTGCCTGCGATTATACAAGTCAGTTAAGAATACTTTCTCCCACCCGCAGCGCTCGAGTAGCGTTGCTACGCGTGATTTTCCTTCTTCTTCTTCCCACCTTCACTTCGCCTCGCTGATGTTACGTGTGTAAGAAAATTCTTTTGCTTTTTGGTGGAGAATGTTGGTCTCTCGAATTTTTGCCTCTGTGAATTTTCAGAGATTAAATTTTACCGTAAATTTCATAATATATCAACTCGCTAGAATTTTATTTGTTATATAACAGTACAGGAGTCTTTTTAACTTGGCCCGCGTTTTTTTCCTGTTGATTATGCAATTTTCTTGGTTAAAATTCGTTTTCTGAAAAATATAAAAGCCAAAAGACTCATGGAATGGCGCTATGCACTACAAAGCCCGTCTCAGTTAATGAGCAAATTGGCTTTTGGGTGTTCTGAGACTCGCTTGGTCACTCAGTAGTCAGGAATTTTGCAACAGATCACTGCTGCTGTAATCAGCCAAATGTGTATAGTGAGCCATGATAACATAGTATGGTCCATAATTACCGCATACCTCATGACGTAATTGTGCATCGCACTTTCTGTTTGGACGTCTTGGGTTCAAAACCAATGATTCTGCATCCCAGTTTGTCTCAAATTCAGCTCGGGTATCAAGCTAACTTATGACCAGGCGCTATGCCATATGCACAGAGAATATACACAAATATAGATTCCAATTCATTATCGATTCTACTATCAAGTTGTCAAATTCACCACACATATCGTTCCCGTTTCTGCTTGCGATCTCATGTATCATCCTCAGTACCCGCTACGTTCGGTCATGGAGCTGGCGGCATTCCGATGTCTAGTGGAAATTCTATTGTAACCTAATTGGTAGGTGAAATAGCAAGGTCAACCGATTCGCCATAATTGGTTGGGGATGTTTAAAGAGGTGCAACTCCACATAGGGGCTTTCGTCTACATAACAAGGGGCTGGAACAGGAGCTACGACTATCACAATTTCGTTGACAAATTGGAGGAAATCTTCAAGGTCCCTGTTTCACTTGAGAAAGACGGACACGCTTCGGCGTGGTTCGTCAGTCCGTTATGGTGGGTTGCGAATCAAAACAAACCAGAAAACGGCGCAACTAGCAAAGGCGAACAAGAAGAACTACCGCCTTCATCACCACTAGATGAGCGAAAGGAGAAACAAGAGGCATTGCCCCGAATCAAGTGGCTAGCGAACGAAGTGTGACTGCGTGAAAAAATACACGCAGTTCCGTAACGTCGATGATTTTTGTTTTTTGTACCATTAGCGTGCCATATACCGCCTATATAGCGTGGGTTCTCCGGAGTCAGCACAATTTCTGCGATTTTCACGATTACTTGAAGAGTCTTGCCCTTCAACGTCACAGTCTTTTTTGGTGCAGGAAGTTGGATGACTGTAGGAACTTGGGGGCGAGGTGGAAGATAATAATTGTCTTCCCATTCACCATATAGCTCAGGGATCCTGAAGGCAGGTTCGTTCGGTAAACAATCACTTGCAAGTGCACGCTCAAAAAGTGGCACGAACTGACCAAAAAGGTTGCTAATAGACTCGTACAAAGTAGGATACTGTTCGGGGTGGAGGTTGTTGATATAGGACAAAATGCGGATACTGCCATCATCATGGACGTGAAAATCGATGAGAACTCACCGGAAATCTGTCGCATTCTCGCTATGGTCTTTTACGATCTCGTGCCCATTCCAATTGATTATATGAGCTGCCAATAATTCCAAGAAGAACGCTTTTTTGTGCGATTTTAGCAATTTAAATACTTAACAAGCAGAAACATTATTGCGTTGAAATCAATTGAACAATCATTCACTTTCCTAAACGTTCATAATGATTATTCTGATTGTTGATCTTCAAGATCCAAATGTGCCAACATCGTCTTGATCTCTTTTGGGAATGGCAAGTCTTTCGTCAGTTGCATTTTGCTGTATGTCTCTTCGTTCGGTGTCAGCACTACCAATGCCTAATTAGGGAAGTTTTTAAACGCTTCTTCCAAAGTTTCCATGTAGGAATTTGATTTCAATGTATTGCTGCTTGCCATTGCCATCTTTAGATATATTAGTGTGTCTTCGTTCACATTCGAACCTTCACGTTTGCATCAACACATGACAATGGTATCTATCCCTGGAAATGTGTTGTATTCTGGACACCAATACGTGGCACCACCTGTTTCCATCTTTACAGGCAGTTCTTCTTTCAGGTATTTCCATGTCTCGGAATGATCCCTACCATAGCAAACAACCTTCGATGTCAACACTATCATTGTAGTAAATGGGTTCTCAAAACCCGATTCAGTTGTCACATATGATTGTAGCGCTACATTTGTGTTTCCTCGTTCTACCATCAGTTTATGCACACACAATTTATATGCCAAACCGTACAGACTGTCGCTAATTGTCTTTGCAACTATGTACAGTTCCGTGAACTCTTTCAGTGACGTCATTTTCATCATTTGTTTTAGCACCCACTCGGAATCTATGACTGATCACCAATACAATGGATAATAGCAATGCTTAAGATTCGTGCGATCTTCCACAAAATGATGATGAATGCGATCTACTTAAGTATCATGGACAGAGCCATAACCGCTCGTTAATGTAGTTAAACTTTCATTCTCGACGTTCGCCATGCAATCAGATTGGCTCATCATAGCATTTTTCTTTCATCACAAAACTCACGCAAAGTGCCAACACTATAGAAATACTATTCGCGAACAAGTTGTTCAATATCATTTGATGATGTTGAATCTTGGTCCTTTGCCCATCCTGCCACGATTGCATACGATTCCAACTCTTCTAATCACCATGCAGGGAGCACATATAATCTAGCATTAACGTCAGCACTTGTTTTTCTATATTGGCATGATGTCACCGACTGATTTGTCAATGATTGGTGGCATCTATTTCCAGGAACTTCTCTTCGACTTTAATTCAATCGTCAACATGTTTCTTCCACTCTCTTTCATCAAAAGTATCCATAACATAGTGAGCAAACGTCTCCATCTCTGCGAGAGAAATAGTACTGTTGCGTGTCGCTACGTAATGCTTGACGTAGAAGTAAACCATCTCAATAGGATTCAATTCTGGATGACCTATTGAGAGGAGAAGCACTTCACAGGTCTATTTCTTACCCAAAATCTACGCTTAATACACAGGATCGGGTTTGTTGCTCTTACAAGTCAGTGTGAGCTCTACTCTAGTCAATTCCATCAAGTCTTCCACAGACTTCCATCAACGTTAACTTGATGGTCTGGGCACTGATGTCAAAGGAGTCCGTCGTTCGGAGGAGAGGCTGGGAAACTTTGTGCCAGTTTTTATCCCTCTCTTCTCGCTTCAAATACGATTTAGAGTCATTGATTGCAACCGCCATGTTATGCGAGATATTCCTAACTCTACGCTTTCTCTTCGAGATCTTACTTGTCGTGTTGCGATTATCCATGCTTCCAAGGTGATGTTGTCTCTTCCAGTGATCCAAAATTTGCCTCAATCAATAGATTTTTTCTTGCTTTATCTTCTCCAATAAGCATTTCTTTCGAGATGTCAAAGGTGGAGGAGTCCCAGAACATCCGGTTTTGGCAAAATTCATTCTGCTTATTGGCTGAGAGACTACTAATAAGGTTTTGGCACTAATTTGATCACACACACCAATTTTATCATGCATGTTAGCCAGATTGCTAGATGGCCACTCCCAGCTTAGCCCAAACGCGAAGCGTATTTCATTCACACATGACACGATTTCAACAGAATGCTGTTGCTCAACCATTCATTATCTGAATTTTTCAATCAAAACTTAATCTCGGGGAAGAGACTTGACAAAGCTAACGGTCATAAAGACAAGAAGAGCGGTAATGGATGAAAAGAAAATAGTGCATAACTCGGTAATCAATGACGATCGAACACATGCCAACAGCCGAAGTATAGGTAGCATGTGGTATAAGTAATCCAAATATGGCAAAGCATATGCTCGTTACTGTCAAGCAATTTCCGAGCCATTAGTTTTTGACAGGAATGTAGCCATATCCGAAAGTGCTTATCCCAGTAGAAAAGATGACACTCTGCAAGACGAACCTGATTAAATTCCTTTTGCTCTTATGACCGTAGTTGTGTACATGATGCTCAACTTAATGCTCGCTTTCCACATTTTCGCTACGAGCTAAAACATTGCACAAAGGGATCAAACAGCTATCGGGCAAGATTCACGCACATCGAATGCTACTGATACATGCACGTCCACACTCAACATAAAAGGCGAATGGGCGTCGTTCTCGTCTTTAATTGCCATCCCCACCACCACTTTTCAACATTCTTGAATATACATTGTGGGTTGGATGTTCAGTTTTGCAGTCTTGTAATTACGAACGCCATTCCGATTAGAATTTGTTTTTTTTTTCGTATTTTTTGTTTGTAGCTGTTGCTTTTGTTTGCTGTGGTTTCCGTTGCCGAAGATGCAGATGAGAGTCTCTCTGTTTGTGTATTCGTTTGCATTATACTGCTCGATCCACTCGTGTAGAACAGACGACCCCTTTCTCTGCCATCCGCGCACACGTTTCAGCTGGGAAATACTCGCCTTCGACAGATTTTATTCGAAATTGAACTGCTCACAAGCAAGATAACATTAGAATCATGGGATTTTTAGCAGCAATATAGTTTTGATAGAGTAGCTTACATTTTCGCGTCTCGCCGAGCGTATTGAATTTCTGGAAAATGCTACGCACTTCTTGCACATTGTCCTATAATCGAAGAAATCAACAACGTCCATCAATCACCACACAATCATTCAAAACTGTACGGATACAACCACACAACCAAACCTACCGGATGGACGAGATCAAGGAAGCTAGTCTGCCCTGGAACCAATTGGTGACCTTGGTACCCGAGCACACGAGAATACGACGCTGACGAGTAGAGGAAAATGGCCGACGCTTCCGAGGTTACCAACGAAATTAAATCTAAACACTGCTCACAGATCTGTTGGTAGATCTCCAATTGCTGGACTTGATGCTTGAGACTTTCAACAAATTCTTTTTTACGCAATCGTGATTTGCGCGAATGATCACGATTTCGTTCACGACTCTTTTCCTCCTTTAACAAGGCTGCTTTTTCTTCTTCGTTTAGGTTATCTATGGGCACACAAAACTCCATTCAGACATTGCTAGCAAGCCAATAGAGTTACAAAATAGATTTCACGTACCAAAATTATGCGCGTGTTGCGGATTGTTCTTGCTCATCGCCGACAATATCTCTGCTGACAGAGTTTGCGATCCCAACTCATGCGAATTCATCATGCGCGCGCCAGCAGTAACAGGCTTGTGCATCGGCAGCGGAGCTCCCGAGTATCCCGACGACGGATCATACAGACGATTCATATCATTGAATGCGAGCTCGCTCGTGCGATCGTACATCGGATTACCTGCGGGTCCTGCTCCTCCACCAACAAACAAATTCGCCGAGTTCATGCCGCTGCCAAGGCCCGCGGGCAGCGTCATTGATGTGACGTTTCCGCCATTACCACCGTTCAGTTCGCTACCGATCCGTTGCTCGCGATACAAATTTTCAAAATATGCAGCGTTTGCTTGGATCTTAGCCAAGTCGGCGCCAGGTTGAACGTTATACGAGTTCACACCCGGTGGACCCTGCATGTGCGGCGGCAGTGCAGCAGCAGGATCTTCGTTCGGAATCTCTAATTTAATACCCATCAACGCGGCGTATTCTTCCACAGAATGGAAGCCTTGTTGCGATTGTGGTTGCTGCTGAGCATTGAGCCCATGCGGGTCAATCGGGTTCAGCCCTGGCACGAATCCAAAGCCTTGGGGGGGCTCAACCATGCCACCACCTATGGCCATATGTTGCTGCTGTGCGTGTGCATGTGGGTGCTGTCGCGGATTCCCGAATTGCGCCGCAAGATTCACATCCAACATGCCGTCATCATGCATGGCCATGTCGACATCGGCCTCCGTCGGCGCCGTGAAATCCATTTCGTGTGAGTGAATGGTTGCTATTGGGTGGAGGTGGTTGACACCTGATTGATTGGCAACTTTATTGAGTGTGTAGTAGACAGCGACAGAGATAGACACACGTGCGCACGATCCGACGTGCGAAGGGAGGAAGGAAGTGCGGAAATGACTTCCACCGCTTCTGGCTTCGTTCTCTATCCAGGAGGTCTAGTATTGAGTTTTAGGTGGACTGACCCACTCAATCATCTTGGGATGAGGGGAAAAAAGAGAAAAAACCTTGCCTTCGAAGTAATAAAACCTTGTGTTTGCGTTACTTCACACGCGGTGTGTGGACCATCTGATTCCTCGTGGGGTCCCGGAAATCAGCTGAGACTGATTCTTTTTTTGTCTTAGCATAGGTATCAACTACAAAAAAAATTAACAAATGAGGTTTTATGTTTGGTTCTTTAAGGAAATACTTTGTGGAAAAAGTAGTGATATGAAGTAACATGAATTCGCCACGTTTGCAGACGAAGAGCACTAGAGTTCTCAGAGGCTTCAGTGTCCAGTAACTAAAGTCCAAACCAGACGGAAGAAGGAGCTTGGGTACGGTTGCTTTTCTTGGTTTTAGATACTATTCTTCTGCGACGAAAGGAGAAGAACCGTCTACAGTCTGACTCCACCGATGTTCGATGGATTTTTTTGTGATAGATTTGTTGTAGGAATTTCACACAAAATATGCTTAAGGTAGCACAAACATGTGGCTGGTTGTTGTCGCATTGATCATCGTTGGATTGGTACCAGTGTTGCTGTAGCAATATATTGATCTTGTCAGTTTTTTGTCATGTTTGTCGTTAAGACGTGAAAGAAGCATACCAAAAAAGGCATTAAACGATTGGTTAGCAAATATTGGATTGTCGACTGAAACGATGGACAGCCCCACACGATTCACGATTGCTTTCTTGTGCATGAACCATCCATTTAGACAAAGATTTCTGATATACGAGGAAGAAACATTGGATATCTATTACTTGAAAGAGAAAAGTAATGTGAGTAAGCCCTTGGATTTATTTGATTCTGTCAACCATCTGGGATCTTAACGTTACTTTATAGAGACGTCTTGAAGTTAGCGAAAAAAGCAAAATGACTACCCAAAATAAAGTATCAAACTATCCCAAAATAAAATTGGTCAGAGCCATTCGTGATGGATGCTACATCTTCTACATCACCGAAACGATGCAACCATCTGCACTTTCATTTGCCTGACGTATTGGGCTGTCGTGCGAGTAGAATTCTATGATTCGATGCGTTCAGAAACTTCGGCGAAGCACTGCAAAGAAGGTCTATGTGTCACCAAAGATGATGCGGGAGAGAGTTACGTTTCGCTACACCGTCGGTTGTCTTTGTGTTTGCCCTGTTACTACTATGAAGTAATCGCAGTTTCCATGAGATATGCCCACCGTCTCTGGAAGAAAATCATAGAAACCTCTACACTGAAGCCAAGTATTATTCTTTCTTTCTTTCTTAGAAAGATGCCCCTTCTTTTTGTGTTTTTGTTGCTTTTCACCAGAAGATGAAGCATTCCAATCGATTTGCGCATTCTTTTGTGAGGAAACAGGTGTGTTGGTAAGCAAGTGGCGGCCATTTTCGTTGAAGGAAATGACGGCTACCAGTCACCTCTGTGACTTGCCAATGGTCAGGGGATCTTAGTCTATATAAGTAAATATCTTATACTATAAGTCTAAAAAGGTATTTTTTATTTTGAATGAGCCTGAAGACCATCATTCTTAGTTGAAGCGCGCATCGGAGGACTATCATGCACACAGGTGTAAAAAGAGCATGGAGCAACTGGCACAAGTAGAAGCGCTTGTAAAAGAGAGGTATGGATGTGTGTTCATGCCTTTGGTGGATGTATGCTTGATTTGAAGCCGAGGATCCATGACATGCTTGTGGTTGATGAATCCTTAAACGGTTTTTGTATCGAGTTTATGTACTAACACCAACAACCCAATCGAGTGAAGATGGCGATGCGCCAAAGAAAAGCAACAGCAGAACGCGCTCTTAGAGTCCAGAAAGAACCTATTGCTGCGACAGCTTAAGACATCGATCACTACGGTCCGTTCAAAGCATACAGCCAAGGTTGCGCAAATGGAGCACGAACTTGGGACGCAACACCAAGAAATGGACACGCTACGGGAGAGATTAGCACGAGTACGAGAGCATAACAAGAAGCTAGCGACGGAAGGGCTCTGTATTCAACAACAAATCGAGCATTTTGAGCGCGTGTCCGTGGATTCACTCTATTATTACGATTGGGCATGTAATATTCGAACTTATGTGAAGATCACCGTTTTGTTCTATTAGAATAGCGCGTGAGAGAGAGAAAAACGCCAGATTTTGGGCAGAATTGCAACAAGATCAAGCGCAATTAGAAGAAGTAGATAGTTTGAAGCAACAGCAAGAGGATGACTCGTTGCAGAATCTGGAAGAAGAGGTGGTATACCTCCACCAGGAACTTTGGGAAAAGGAACAAGCAGTGGTATCTGCCAAGGTAACTTGGCGGATGTGTTACTTGCTAAATTGATAAGAAATATGTTGTCGTTGATCAGCATTGACTGTAGCAGAATGAAAATAAGCAGCTTCAGAGCCACATGGAAGAGTTAATGAGGAAGCAACGTACCATGCGAGAAGAACTGGATGAGGCGCGACAATTGAACCGCTCGTTGAAGCAGCGACTAAACAAAGAAAAGCAGTTAACTGCTCAAGGTGTACAGCTTACAGCGAAACAGCGATCCCAGGTATTAGAGGAGCGAGCAGACAATATTTTGAAGGAGTTAGATGATTTCGAACTATAAGATCGATACTGCATCTGTTTTGATGATATCGAGCGTACTAATCTTGTGAGCATGGATAAGAGGCGAGCAGATGGATGCAATTAAACTACAGTTACCAGTAGCATATAGTCTCCATACTTTGCAGTCATGAATCCTCCTTTGCGTGTGTTAATCAGTTGTACACAACGCATGCACCAATAGACTCTATATACAGATGTAACAAGCACTAGCTAATGGCTTTTATACAAGCAACTTATAAATAATATGGCTGATACACTCAAATGGAACAGACAACACCTTCCTCAGCTTTGTGTACTGGTCTCAGTTCCGAACCATTCTCCTTCCACAAACTTGGCTCGAACTGAACCATTGCGCTCACAAAGAGCAAGTCAGCACATACATACAACTATGACAAGTATCATGTGCATTTCATTTCTAGGATGTCGTACATTTTTGCGTTTTCCCCACATACGTAATGATTTGGAAACATTTTGCACTTCCTAGGGCTCGCCTATGCAAAAATACAGCATGATATCCCAGTATTCGCGTATATAGCCCCGATATATATAAGAATACTATCGACGGGTTCGACGTTACAAATATAATCAGACCGCCGTGCTTAGTATCGATGTCATGGCTTGTATGGAGTTGGCATGACGATAGTCTTAGGTAAGTCCAACGTACTCCCAAGGATGCCGCATAGGCTTCAAACAAGCAGTACATCCGTTATTGTTATGGTGGCAGGTTCATCCGCTGATGCTATTGGTGCTGGGTGCTGTTGACCAGCTGGACGTTGCGTCTGGGTGATCCCAAACTGCGAGGCTCATCATCAACAGCAACTACGCGAGTAGAACCGTACAAGCGTGCAACGCCGTCCTGCTGTTGATATGAAGAATTTTTCGAATTCCATAGATCAATAGTTTTTCACATAGTGTCTGTTTCCATGTCCGCTTGTGTTGAGCAGCAACCTCTGGTGTGATGCCTCTTCTACAAGCTGACAGCACTGACCCAAAAAAATCCAACTCGAAACAGCAACATATGCTCTTTAAGGAGATCCGATTTCGTTGTCAAGGTAAATCTTTTGACGGCAGGAACTTCTTTCACAAACCAAAGATTTTCGGTTGATTCTGCATTGATCAACAGTGATCGTAAGTTTTCTGGTTTTTTTTTCATATGTTTTGGTGGTCACTGTTTCTTCCTGGTGTAAGTTCTCTATAAGCAAAGGGTCATTAGTGCGCTTGCATTCATTAGCTTATGGTTCGTATACGAGAGCCTACTGGATCACATGTTAAGATGACTGTAAAGGAATTGCTGGGTCATGTACAAAATGGTCACCCGGATACTAGAAACACTTGCTGGTGAGTCTCCGTCTAGATGGATACGTGGATTGACAGGCCACGTTTCTGGAAAAAATTCTATGATGTCACATTATCGAAGGATGTGATTTTAGGACTGAACTATTCGGTTCTATTTACATAAAAATACGAACAGCAGAATACTGGCAGAGCTCATGTACCCATTTATCCTAACCGCTCCGGATACTTACCAGGTAACTGAGCCCGTCCGATATTTTTTTACATCACATACACAAGAACAAGAGAGCGAAAAGAACTAATAAAATGCATTAAACGATGCTTTTACTGACGCAAAAGCTGGGCCCTCTCATCCTTGCTCGCTCTATTTTGCGTCTCTGTGTCTCTTGTGTTGTCGATCTACCTTCGTGTCTCCCCACCAACATCTCATTCTACAATTCGCCACCTCTCACCGCAATTGATCTAATCAAGATGACCGTCATTCTTCGCGTACTTTTCCTCGTTGCCAGTCTCGCTAATATCGCCCTTCCAGTCAGCCACGCGTTGCAAACCGGAGAATATTTTCGCCCCAGTGGTTCGGATGTCTCAGGTGTTATCGGTGCCAACACTCCATACCGTCGATGTCCATGTCCTGCAGTGAATACACTCGCGAATCACGGCTTTATCAACCGCAATGGTCAAGATATCACACCGAGGATGCTGCGTAAAGCGATCATGCAAGTTTTTAACATCGATTCGGGTTTCGCGGATTTCCTCGTGTCATCGCTGCCAAATAAGTTCTCACTCGACTTGCTCAGTACACATAATGCGATCGAACATGACGTCTCACTCGTGCATACCGATTCTATTTTCGGCGAAGATCCTGCGCAGGTGAACATAACAATGGCAAACGATCTGTTTTCTCGCGCCAATTCCGATGGTTTCCTGGACGTCAGTTCCATGGCAAGCGTCACGAAAGCACGTATCGCAGAATGCCAAGCGACCAACCCAGCATGCGACTACGGATTCAACCAACAGCAGACACAGATACGAGAAGCATCGGTGCTCATGCGCTCTCTCGGTGGAAGTAACACCGAGCGGATTTCGGTGGCTTTCGCCAAGTCATTTCTCGTGGATGAGAAAATCCCCGACGGATACACTAAACCTTCTACGTCCGTGAGCCAATGGGATGTGGGCGGCACGAACTGGAAGATCATGTGGCAAAGCTTTTTCTAAGAGAATGGAGTTTTTATGATGGAAGAAACTCTCGAAACATTTTTTGAAAGGCTTAAGCTGTTATGGTTATTGTTTGTAATGTCTTGTGTTGTTTGATGTAGAATGGTAGTATAATAATAAGAGACTACTTTTAAAGATGAAATGCCTGATACATGATGCTCTAGTTGTTTTCAATCAAAAAGGATCCTTGAGCAGTTAGAAAATGTCATTCCCACCGCGAGTTTATTGGCGAGTGGATGATCGATGGGATCCTAGACAGCTTGATGCAGACAATATAAAGAGCATACTGTACAAGAGACAAGCACGTGAAGAGCATCAGCGGAGCCAGAATGGTACATGGTAGAGAACATATTTAAGTTTTTGAGAACATAGAAGTAGAGTAAGGATAGTTGATAATGGGACGAACTAGGACTTACATGACCAATATGATAAATGCATCCACTTTCCATTTTATTACCAAAGACACGCAAGAGAGAAGATCAAAAAGGAGCAAAAATCTACAAAGTGTGGCTGTGTCATTCGAACTTTCAAGCATGAATGATACAAGGACGTACAGAAGTAGTCTCGCAGGCGTATAGAGGCATCTACCGGATAATCAACTCATGAACTATTTCGTTCCAAGTTCAAATGTCTTCAGAGAAACTGAGTACTGAAGAGGACAAAATCATTTTCACTTCCTGCAGGAAGCTGTCGCCGCTGTCGAGTGCATAACAAACATCTTGAGGAGACACGCATGCGGGTTTTGGTGGTGCAAAGTAGATGGACAACGTTTCAGCCGTTGATAACACAGAAAAATGTAGTGGATTTGAAAACGTCGGAAGTGGATTTAACCGTCCGATCTGATAGCATCGGCAGGTAACTCTGCATCTTCGTGATGCAGTTCACAGTAAGTAACTCACACTGACCAATCTATTTCATATCAGACGAGGTTCTTCGCAGGAAAGCAATGTAGAGTTCCTTTGAGTATAAAAGGGTATTCTTGGGCTGTACAAGTTCCTCTCCGTACCTCAACGGTTGAACAACAGACCACGAAGATCTAGAGAAAGCTACTTCGTTACTATACACAACCGTCACAACTCTCTGTTGCGAGAATAGCCAAACGAATCTCTTGGTCAAAGAAGCCTTTTCCTGATCAGATTGTCAGCAGGTGTCACCAAAGTACTACCATTAGAGCCACTAGTCATCACTGCAATTTTTGAAATTGGTAACCTCTTTAATCGCATTGTAATCCCAACGGCTGCATTGGTCCGTATCTGATATACTATTATTTGTATACAACATACCTATAAAATTACATAACCTAATATATAGAATATATTAGATATAGTCAATTATCAAGGAAAGACTAATCTTCCAGAAGCAGTAATGCACCATCTCTACCTTTGCCATCGTTAACACGTATGGCGTGATTGGCCTTTGGGTCTCACTTTGTTGAAGCGGTCTGGACCATCGGGAAACTTGCTAGCGTTGGAAAAAGACTAATGCAAACTCTTCAATGCATTTTTATCATTCCACCCTTCATAGCGTGTTTGTCTTCTTCTTACCTGATCACTCATTATCATTTCGTAATTCGCCACATTGAGTCCAATACTACTACTACGCACCAAACCAGCTTAAGTATAAACCACTATTCAAAAAATGGTTTCCATGCTGCGTACACTCACAGCCACCGCGTTGGCTCTCGTCGCTTCCATTGCCACCACATCTGAAGCACTTGATGTCGGAGAATATTATCGTCCAAGCGGCACTGATGTATCCGGTGTCCCGGGTAACACTGCGGCTTACCGCCGGTCGCCGTGTCCAGCGCTGAACACGCTCGCAAACCATGGCTACTTGCCACGCGACGGCCAAGGCTTGACGCACGACATCGTCAGTGATGCCATCATGGAGCACTACAACATTGGCGCAGGCGTTGCTGCTATCCTCGTGGCCACACTGCCGTCGACTTTCTCGCTCGATTACCTCAGCACACACAACATCATCGAACACGACGCCTCGCTCGTGCATACTGACTCCTACTTTGGTGAGGACCCTGTGAATGTCAACACCACATTGGCAGCCGACCTAATTGCCCGAGGTAGTGAAAAAGGGTATTTGGGGGTGGATGAGGTTGCAGCTGCACGGAAAGCGCGCAAGCAACTCTGTGAGACGAGTAATCCAGAATGTGACTTTGGTGTCAAGCAGTCAACACTCGCGTTCTTGGAAGCGGCCGTGCTGCTGAATGCGTTGGGCGGAGCAAACAACGAAAAGATCTCGACTGAGTATGCGACATCGTTTTTGATCAACGAACAATTCCCATCAGACTACACCAAACCATCGTCGACTGTCAGCCTTCTGTCTGTGGGTCTCACGACCACCAAGCTCTTGGTCGCCGCGGCTTAACAAAAAAATAAGAAGAAATAACCTGACTCGAAGAAAGATAGGTGTATCACCATTGGCAGTGAGTTAATTATGCATGTACCCACCTATGACAGGCGGTTTTCAGTGATAAACACGAGATAGTAGACATTTGTGACCATCCGTATTTGAATGGCATGCAGCTAAGGCATTTTCTTTGTTCGATGAACCTAAAAAGATCATATGAGATACGAAAATATCTCAGGGAATACCTCCTGTTTTTGTTTGGGTCCGACTCAACAGCAATAGTTAAGGTTAGACAATCGCAGGGTAGGCATCTCCAACACCTAGACTCGATGAATAAGTGGCCATTCTTGAGAAAGATGTTTCGAATGTGATGTTTGCCTTTCTTTCGTACCGATACTACCGCGCCACGCTTTCTGGACAATCGCTTTGATTTTCCACGCACTCGATCTCCTCACATCCGTTCTTGAAAAGAAGAGTAATGCCGAAAAGAGCTCATTGCGGAAAATTGGAAGCAAGCTTCTACTTTTATCGATGTGAATCTGTTTGCTTTAAAAAAGCACGTCAAAGTGTATCGTAGAGGTACAAGAAATGGGGATGGAGGCTGTGTTGTCGCAGCATGGAACCCTAAAACGTCAGCAAGACCGATGCAAGCACCTTATAATGACTACTCCACCCACTAAAAGCATCCAATGGCTCCAAATTACCCTAAAGCCATTTATTTTCGTTTCCAACTCTTCACATCATCAAATGCAAAGATGGACTAGAAGTGCCGCAAATCGTTGTGCACCCCATCTGACAGTAGTAAACATTACCAACAGCAAGTAAGCGCAGCCATAATTCTCATTCGATCAGAAAGAAACTCACAGACAGACAGAAAATCTTCACTCATAAAGCATATGGCAGTCCCAACGAAGCACTTGCCCAGCGGCGCACAGCTACCAGTCATTGGTCTGGGCGTCTACCAGTGCAAACCCGGTGCAGAAACCTATACGGCTGTGCTCACAGCGCTCAAAATCGGGTATCGACACATTGATACAGCGCAATTCTACGCAAATGAAGCAGATGTCGGTCAGGCTGTGCGAGACTCGGGCATTCCACGGAACGAGATTTTCCTCACCACGAAATTGGAGTTCAAGTACTGGGGGTATGATGCAACGATTGCCGGTGTCCGCGCAAGTAACAGCGCGCTGAACTGTGGATACATTGACCTCTTGTTGCTGCATGCACCTGGAGCAAGTGAAGGTCGCGCGCAATCGTGGCGAGCACTAGAAGATTTGCAAGCACAGGGCGTGGTGAAAGATATTGGCGTATCCAACTTTGGTGAAGCGCATTTGCGCAAGCTGGCGGAAACAGCGCGCGTCCAACCGGCTGTGAATCAGATCGAATTGCATCCGTGGTTGGCACGCACTGAACTGGTCGCATATTGCAATAGGCAGGGCATTGTTGTACAGGCATATTCACCCTTAGCAAATGGCTGTAAACTCCAGGACCCAGTAGTGCAAGAGATCGCAAAGGAGCTGCAAGCAACCGCTGGACAAGTGTTAATTGCGTACAGTCTGGCAATGGACTACGTGACAATCCCGAAATCCGCGAATATTGATCGGCAAAGGGAGAATTTCGAGGCGAGGAAGATCCAATTAAATGCTACTCACCTAGCAAAGCTGCAAGCTTTAGACGAGTATTTGGTCATAGCGTGGGACCCGATCAAAGATCACCCAGTGTAAAAAGCAGTGTGATTGTATAGAAACAATGAGATCGGTAACATACACGATATAGAGTTTGGGTCATTTGACTTATACATGAGATGCTACATTCAACTTAGCCGCTTCCTCGATTCCGAAGGAATAGATGACCAAAGTTGGGACCCGAAGTGAAGCGAAATCTTGTTTATTCGCTTTGCAGAATCTGCAGTCTGTTAAAGTGTTATGGACATGGAGAATCGTAGAATGATGAGTGTTACACCAGAGTAAGCTGAGACCAATTGAAAGTATTATGCGAATTTGGTCGATTTCTCCCCCTCTGTCTGGCTGTGAATGCCTTTGATGATATAGTGATCTTGCCATAACAATACTCGCTGTTCAATATCGTATTGCAACAAATTCGACTAGGGCGAGTCAACACGAGATTGATAGGGTGTTTGTTCCAAATCTTTCTATGTGTGCATCAAATTGCACAGGGTAGGGGTGTTTATGAGATCAGTAACCATCTCATTGTCAGGTACAACCTTTAACAAAGAAACGATAGCATGAATTGCTAAGCAATCTACAAAAGTAGTTACCTACTTCAAAACTTGTGTCATACTTCACGACTGCCATGCACATGCAAATCTCAATTGCGAGTGTTTCGCTATTTTCTTTGTCCGGATCAGTCAAAAGAAGATCATTTTTATAAACTACCAAACGGTCGCAGTCGCTTTGTCAATAGAGTAACGACGTTGCAATTGTTTTCTCCTACCAGAATGATTGTCGACAACTAAATTGCTCCAGGCGTCACGATCTAACTGGCGGATCCATCTTGGCGTCCAATATGGACAGCACGACATACTTGCTTTAAGAATATTTGTCCAACGGTTGCATTAATGGCCTACGACAGTCGTCAGTAGTTGTTTTGGCTTCGTGTGGAGCTACTCGTTCATTTCTGAACAAGTGCCTTTGTGCATAAGTGCCTAGTCAGATCAAAGCGACCGTGCAAAAGATATGAGCGCAAACGTGACCGTCCCAACGAAGACCTTGCCCAGCGGGAGGAAGATTCCTGTTGTTGGACTTGGTGTCTACCAAAGCGAACCGGGTTCAGAAACCTACGACGCCGTGCGCAGTGCGCTGGAGCTCGGATACCGCCACGTTGACACAGCGCAGTACTATGAGAACGAAGCTGATGTTGGTAAAGCAGTGCGTGATTCTGGAATCCCTCGCGAAGAGATTTTTATCACTAGTAAGCTGTTCTTGACGCATTGGGGATACGATAAGGCTATTGCTGCGACCAAAGAGAGCAATGAGAAATTGGGTTGTGGGTACATCGATCTCTTCTTGTTGCATGCCCCAGGTGATTCGGCTACTCGCGCAGAGACTTGGCGTGCGTTGGAAGATCTGCAAGCACAAGGAATACTGAAGGACATTGGAGTCTCGAATTTCAGTGAAGCGCATTTAGCAAAGCTCGCTGAGACTGCAAAGGTTAAACCAGCCGTGAATCAGATCGAGTTGCATCCATGGCTGACACGAACAGAGCTGGTGCGGTATTGCGAAGACAAAGATATTTACTTGGAAGCGTACTCGCCACTGGCAAAAGCGGGAAAATTGTCGGATCCGGTCCTAAATGGAATTGCGCAAGAAGTGAACGCCACCCCGGCGCAGGTGCTCGTAGCATTCAGTTTGGCGAAAAACTTTATTACACTCCCAAAATCGGTCAACCCATTGCGTCAAAAGCAAAATTTGGAAGCGATAAATGTCAAGTTGACCAATGAACAGGTTGAAAAATTGGCAGGCTTGGATGAGTACCTGATCACTGGATGGGATCCTATCAAGGAACACGCAGTGTAGTGAGAAAGAAGCAAGTAGTCAATTACATAATACGTGTAAGTGATGGTAGCACTGAGTTACTGAATATGTATCAATTCCATGTCAATGCTTCCCAACTCGTGAATGTTATTTGATATCAAGGTTGAAGTTTGGATCAATGCATTTCTTGAGCTGTTAAAAGTGATACTTTGTAAAACGATATATGGTTGTGTACCCCAGCAAAATTGGGAGACTCATTTTATCCAAGTTAATATATTGCTTTAAATCTTTTTAAATTCATAAATATTAAATAATGATAATCGATATGAAAATTTTGTAGAAACACCTGTTTTCGGGTTCTTGTTGACGTCACCGAAATGACCAAAGAGCTCCATTGCTCAGCCAACTTCCTCACTGCTCATAAGCGCCTCACCGCAGAGAGATAAACCAGCCATGCCGTACGTCGCCATTATCAGCAACGCTCAATCAAGTGGCGTCGACCAGAATGCAGCGATGGCGACTATCACGGAAGCTGCCGCTAGTGCATTCAACCGCCCGGTGCCGAATGTCATGACGCAGCTCACGCTGGACACACCCATGCAATTCGCCAACAAAAGCAAGGCAAATAACCAGTATTGCATGCTGTACTTTGATAACAACTTGTAAAACTGATCCTTCTGTGTATTTTTATCCCTCGTAGCCCTGTGCTATGGTGATGATGATGACAGTGGGCATCGATGCCGAAAAAAACGCTCGCGTACGTGGTGGTTTGCTTTATCTGACGAGCATTATTATTATCTAATGGTGGTGTATATATGCGCGCGTGATTGCTATAGTCGGCGAAGATTATGACGGAAGCTGTAGGGAAGGCGCTAGGCATCTCTGCGAACCGTGTGTTTGTGTTTTTCCAAGACTACGATATGGACAACTGGGCTGTCGGCGGCGCACTGCTCTCGGCGATCTTCAAGCCCAAGAAAAGCAAGCTTTAGCAAAAAAAAAGCATGTAGGGTGCCTGACCTCGAAAACACATGTATTACAATGTGTAATACACAAATATACATGTTTACATTGCAAATACAATCAACATGGATTTTATTATGTGCTTGAGTCTTCTCCTATGCCGCCATGTGTCATTGAAATCTGACATTAATAACGTTCGCAGTAGTTAGTTACTATGGGCAACATTCTTATGTTGTCACTGGAACTGTCAATTCAGTCGCTATGCACTCTTGTCATGAAACATCGTTATTTAGGGCAGTGGAGATTGTGTCCATGAATTGCTGCTCTGTGCGAGCAACGCACTGATAAACACAGTATCGGTGTATTCGTACGTTTGACTTCAACGAAACAACCAAAGCGCTCTAACTTCCAATCGATCACGTTTATTCCTGCTTTGAAGACTATATGATAACTAGCTGATGGCTCAACAGATGTTTCTATCCACCATCTTTATCTGACTTGCACGCATAGAAAGCACATGGGAGCCATTGCTGAGAGCTACCAACATCCAGTAAGTACACCACCATATCGTGAGTATTAATATAACAGAGGCATTAATGATCGCAATAGCGTATGCATCTCATAGAATTCTTTGTTAATTCAAAAAAATGTTGTTTAGGGCCACAACCTTCTGATACAAACTTAAACAGCATGCGTCTTGATAGGGTCCCACGCTGTCACCATGTATCGATCGAGTGCATCAAGTTTTGCAACTTGTGCGTCTGTCAATCTGACTTTGGCGCCTTCCAAGTTTTCCTTAATGCGCGCAGGTTTCACCGATTTTGGGAGCGTGATGAACCCCTTGGCGAGGCTCCAGGCGACCAGCACCTGCGCCGGAGTTGAGTGAGTCTCCTCGGCAATCTCTTTTAACACCGGATCCCACATCCGTTCGGCTCGTGCAAGTGGCGAATACGCCTGAAGATGGATACCTTGCTCCTTACAGTAGTTGACAAGATCTTTGCGTGCTAACCAAGGATGCAATTCGACCTGATTCACCGCCGGCAAGACACGCGCTGTCTCGGCGAGTTTTGCCAAATGCGCTTCGCCAAAATTCGAGACGCCAATGTCCTTCAAGATCCCCTCTGTTTGCAGATCTTCGAGCGCCTGCCATGCCTGAGGCCGGGAGGCGCTGTCGAACGGCGCATGCAAAAGAAAGAGATCGATGTATCCCAATCCCAAGCGTTTGTTACTCTCCTTGACGCGGTCGATTGTATCTTGGTAGCTCCACTTGCCTCTTGCGACAATCTTGCTCGTAACGAACACTTCTTCACGTGGGATCCCTGAGTCTCTCACTGCCTGGCCGACGCTTTCTTCGTTGCGATATGCTTGTGCTGAGTCGATGTGTCTGTACCCAAGCTGAAGCCCAGTCAACACAGCATTGTATGTCTCTTCGCCTGGTTCGCTCTGGTAGACGCCAAGACCGACAGTCGGGATGAGCGCACCACTGCGCAAGTGTACGGAGGTCACGTAGCTGGCTGCCATTGTAGTGTATTTGGTGAGTGAATAACTGTGCTGTCAAGAACGGATGAATTTGCTGAATGACTCTCATGTGAGCTGCTCATGCTACACCATGTGATTGCGAACAAGATTTGATGACGAGATGTGAGGGGTAGGTGGATACGAAATCACGTCATTCATTTTAGCCAATTATATTTATTATTTTTATTTAATTCACCCAATCAAAAATGTCAAATGGAGCATATAATGTTCACTATCTGTCACATGTCACAGATGCAATGGTAGTGGAAACACGCAAATTCATTCATTGCCATTGACCGTGGACTTAATCGTTATTGTATGGATCCGACTTAACTAACAAAAGCTAGCTAAGACTAGACACCGTGGAATGAGCATCGCTGACATCTGGACCCATCGAGTCCAGGAGAGTAGGTGTTCATTCTTCAGAAAGATGTCCCTCACTACATTGACATCCCTATCAAGAACGAACTTGCAGCGAAGATACTGAAAGACTTTCTGACGTTCGATCATGTGGTTGATTCTCCCACACTGAAAACAAGTCTTTGTTGTAAAGTGTTCCTTACAGTCGTATGTGTGATCTTTGCCTTCCTTTCGCACCGATACTACCGTGGCATGTTTTCTGGACAGTCGCTTTGACTTTCCACGTACTCGATCTCCTCGGTCATGCACTGTCATCGACTTACATCCTTTCCTGAAAAGAAGAATGGCGTTCATTGCGGAGAATTGGGAACAAGTTTCTATTGGTAGGAAGAGAAAAATATGCCAAAGTATATCCCACTGGTGGAAGAAGTGGAGGAATAAAGGTTAAAAAACTGTGAAATACCTATAGATGCCTCGTATGAATTATTTTTTTCTCTGGTTGCATTGTCATATTAAACAAAACATGATAAAATTCATCGGGAGAGAGTGCATGTTGGTCGCTCACTCAGTAGTATTTGATCTTACGATCGTTGAGATCCTGCGTCGGTCGATTGTCATGGCCGTTGTCGGCAGCTGGGCGATCTTCATAGGCTTCACGAAGCCGCTTAAACTCTGAAGGAGAGATGGAAAGTGGGTTATTGATGATCCACCAATTGACGATTTCGCTGCACGGTGGGGTAGTCAAACTACCCGAATAATTGAATAGATGGCTCTTCTTTACGATCCCATTTAGCAAATCGACGTAGTTCAATCTGTTTCCGAGAGCGCAGCGAATATGAGTGAATAAAAGTGATGTACTTCCTACAAGTTTAGCAATACCAGTAACTTACTTAAGATCGACTGATACTGACTTGTTCTCATCGCCCTTTGACAGCGTATGCCACACCTTTTCCAGCCATGCGTTCTCCTCAACGTCCTTTTCTGCGTTTAGCAGCAGACCGACAACCAGCAACTTACTGCCGCCATCTTCTTTGTGTACAAAATGGATTTCACCATTGTAGTGGTAACCATTAATTGTATGCTCTGATGGTGTATGCACATGGAATTGTGCAAGCGTGTAATTATTGTTATCTTCAAGTTGCAGCGTTGCCTTGCAGTCTAATGAGGCACCCACAAAGAAGGATGAAATGTCAATGTTTGCCCCCCAAGTGCTACTCACTAGTGTGAAGTTGTTTCTACCTGTATCGCCTTTAAATTCCCATTTGTAGACATCCTCGAGAGTCTTCAGGTCGAATTTTTCGCATTTACCAGAAAATTTGATGGGAATCTTTTTGGTAGTTCCCCTGAGATCCATGATGCTATCACTCTCGAGTTTGATGTTGACAGGTGACTGATGGTTGCCATCGCAGTCAGGGTAAAACGACTTCCACTTGGAGGGCCCAGCCTGGTCTGATTGATTATTGCGGTAGCTCCAAGGATCTGCAGCGAACGCAGCACCAATCAGTGCGGCGGTGAGCACAAGAACAGACTTTCTAAACCAGAGCATAACTTGCTCGAGTTTGTGGCCAGGAAAATGGAAGTCGATGAAATGCACACAAAAAACTGAAAATTTCCGTCTGTGTGCCAGACATGAGTGGCTGCTCGATTGCATACACCAGCAAACTGGGCGCTAGCCCATAATCGTGAAAGATCTGAGTGTCTTCTCCATCTGAGAAGGCGCCCTTATGATGAGTGAATGCCTCTAGAACCGGACGCTTCGAGTGTAGAATCAACGGCTAGAAATCGACAGTCGTCTCTTCAGGATCAGAGACAAACCGTTTGTGGATCTCACACCATTTTCACACCTTGCACATGAGCCAAGAGAGTGTCGTGTATTGAGATTCGACGGCCAGATATGAGTGGATAATAGAATATGCCTTGCTCAGCGCTGGTCTTGAATTACACATGATCCTCTCGCTAATTCTCCATCCCATGTTGAAGTGAGCCAAAATCATGTGTACCACATTTTGATGTGGTACACCAAAATTAGCACATATGTACTGTATCGATATTGAAAAATGGCCGCGTCCTGTATTTAGGCACTGTTGATAGTCAAACATCAAAGAGCAGCAGCTACAATAAGCGCACGATTGGCAGACAAATGAGCGGAAGTGGTGGGATGACTCCATCGGGTGCACCGAAGGGTGTGAGCGTCGGAGGTGGAAGCTCAATGGGCCGCGCGTTGTTTGCACTGACTGGTGGCCTTATAGGTGCCTACTACGGATTCTATCTGCAGAGTAAATACATCGAAGAGCGGCGGGTACAGAAGAACCTCACCACTTCTCGATCACATGCTATCGATCAGTGACTCACTGAGGATGCAACACTATGTTCTCCCTCTTTGTGGGTATCGTTTTTTTTCTTTCTATTCTTATAGGTACGCGTGCAAGTTGAGATTGAAGCTCGGAAGCGGTTTGAAGAAGAAAAAAAAAATGCTCAACTTCACGAAGACTAAGATCAACGAATCGACGTTCATGCTTCGAGTCCATAGAATAAATAATTCATGTTTGCTCCCATCTTCCTTCACTATATGCTATGATGCAATAGTGGGAGCAATAGTGACAATAGCCGGAAGCGACAATTCGCGAACACTGGTGAGAAGCATGAGCATGTGTTTCTGTTGCTGCACCAGAAACTCGACAAGTTTCCGTTCCATGACCTTCATTTCTTGCTCTTTTTCTTCTCGCCGTGCACGCAAAGATGCGCAAGTTTTCTTGACATTGCTAATTTCGGCGTTTTTCTTCTCAATTTGCTCTAAAAGCGCTTCAAACTCTTCATTTAGGCGTCTCTTTTTCGCAATGGCTGCCATGCTCATGCTGCCACCATTACTATCGCCATGACTAGAAATTGAAGAGGACGAGTTTTGAAACTTCAATTGACGAAGATTTGCCTCCACAGCGTGTGCTTCAGCTTGGAGTTGTTCAACTTCTTTTTCTAGTGCTGCCTTCAGCTCTTGCACTTCTTCCATCTGCTTCGAAACAATCGATATTTCGTTCGAGAGTACAGCGCTTGCGCTTCGATGCGCCACCAGTTCATCACGCTTGTAATTTGTCAGCATCTGCAGCATTTCGTCATGTTTCGTCTGTATCTGCGTCCATGTGGTACGAATTTGACTCACCTCTTCGCTCCACTGCTTCTGCTCTCGTGTTCGCTCCTCTTGGAGTCGATCGTGTTTCCCTTGAAGTTCTGTCACAAGTTGTGCATGATTGCTCTGTTCCTCCATCAGGCATCTCTTAGCATGCATGATTACCACCATCAGCTGGAACGCCATGGATTTCTGCTGCTTCTTGAGATTTTCCTCTACATCAAAATGAGAATCTTCTGCAGCTTCAAGCGCACTGCGTAGTTTCACCAGTTCATTTTCCAGGTTATCTTTCTGCTTCTTCAGTTCGCTCATTGCTGCTTCGACCTGTTCCATCAATTTTTCTGATTCTTCTTGAACTTGTGCGATCGCATCTTCTTGCTCGCTTAATAATCTAGTCTCTTGTTCCTTAAGTTGTGTTTCTAGCTCTAATCGAAATGAATCTCGTAGTTGCTTTGCTGCATCGTCATATTCATCTGATAGCTCTTCACGCAGATTTTCCATCTGGCTGCTATGCTCGCTTGCTTTCTGCTTCTCCATACTTTCAAGGCGTTCTATCCATTCTTTCTCAACTTTGGCAAGTTCTTTCACCAGGGCATCTTGGAATTCTCGAGTCATAGCTTCTTTTTCTTGTGTAAAGGACGATCTAAGCTGCTGAATTGTGTGTTCGTTAATATCTTCAAGCTGCTTCTTCATTGCTTCCATGTCTTCAGAAGATCGTATCCGTAATTCTTCCGTAATGTCCTCCAGTTTCTTATCATAAGCCTCTTGTGCACTCTTTTGGACTTGACTTGTTATTTCTTCAGCTCGTTCTTTCATCTCTTTAGAGTGACGCGCTTCAAATTCCTTCTTCAATTGAACCAGATTTGCCTGGGTTTGCATTTTGTGACGCTCTTCTGCAGCCTGAATGGCGCGTAAAGCTTCCTTCTGAACATTCTCAAGTTCATCTTTCTGCTTCAGCTTAATTTGTTGAGCTGCTTGCTGCCATTCCTTCTCGCGATCTTGTTGCCCGTTAGCGTACGCCATTTGCTTCTCTACTTCCAGTCGTTCTTGAAGTTCCTCCATTGCTCGCTGCCACTTTGATGTGCATTGTACAACTGCATTGCCCTTTCGTTCGTTCATCTCTTTCTGAAGCGTCTCAAGTTGGCGCTTCGCTTTGCTCTCTACCTGTTCCAGCGTAGTTTTCAAATGCTTCTCACTTTGTTCACGCTCTCGCAGTATATCTTCTTGCCACTGACGCTTCAGTTCAGTTATCTCTGCATCCAGTTCCGCTCGGTATCGAGTTGCTACATCAGCCATCTCCTTGCTGTGCTTCTCTTTTAAAAGTTGGATTTTTTCATCTGTCTTGCAGGACATATCTGCAATAACGTGCTGAATGTGTCCAGCTTCGTCCTGCTTGAGGCGCTGCGTCAATTCTTCAATGCTCCTTTCATGACTGTGGAGTGCGTTATTCATTTTGGCTTCCATCTTCGCTTCAACTTCACAGCATTGACGCTGATACTCACTTTCCAATTGCTCTTTTTCCACAAACCACGCAGCCTGTTTGTCTTCCCACTCTAATGTCAATTCGCTTAATTTCTTTTCAAATTCACATCTCATTCTTTCGCAATTCATCTTTGCTACTGATAATGCTTCGGTCAGTTCTTCTTTGTCCTTCATTGCAACATCGTAACTAGTTTGTAGAGGTAGAAGAGATTCATTGGATTTGGCTTCAATGGCTTTGATACTCGACTCATAGTGCTCTTGCAGATCCTTACATTGCTGAGCGTGAGTTGCCGCCAAGTCTTCCTGAAGTTGCGACTTTTCTTGTTCATAATAGAGATATAATTCTTCTCGATCTTTGTCATGGTTTTCTTTCATCACACGTATTGCTTCCATCTGTTCGTCGTGAAGGCTCTGCGTCATTTGATCACACTTGTCCATATAATCCTTACTTAGACGCTCTTCTAGACCATCAAGTGCCTCACGATGTCGTTTGACCAGAGATGCTCCAATCTTCGATACTGCATTGTGGATACGCAAAACACAGAACGCCTTCCACTGCTGCTTCAATATCCAATTGCTGCACTTAGCTCTTAAAGTTTGAGCTAAACGTGCGATTCCATGCTGTCTTTCTAACTGAGCTTTGTCTGCTGACCATTTCTCTTCGAGGACGAGCATGTCACCCTGAGTAGTTGCTAGCTTCGTCATGTACATAACATGCTCCTCCTCTAAATGTCGAATGCGGAGGTTTTTCTCCTCTTCCATGACATGCAAGGATTTCTTCACAGCTGCTAATGACTTTGACATCCGTTCACTAGCATTTTTTCCGTATTCGCGCTCTTTTAAAGTCTCTTCCTTTGCAGCAACCAATTGATTTCGCATTTCAGTCATATCTATCCGTGCTTTCTCTACCTCATCACGGTCAAGCAAAGCTTGCTCGCGGGCTTGCGCAAACTTCGCCTGTATCTCCTTCAGCTGGCGTGTCAACAGCACTTTCTCTTCCTCCAAGCACTCGACAGTCTCACGCAACTGCCGCTCTTCATTTAATCTCTCACCCGCCATTACGCTCTGCTTGAGTTCAGAAGCCTTTGCAGCTTGCTCGATGGTGTCCTGCAAATGTGTAATCTCACTTTGTAGCACAATAATCTGTTGTTGGGATTTCTCCTTCATCTCCTGCTCATTTTCTAGCTGATTTTTGAGATATTGTCTTTCGTTGTCCAAGCGTCGCAAAAGTGCCTCCATTTGCATGCGATTTGTCTCCTCGTTTGCATTCTTCACGCTTATTGACGAAAGATTTCTACTATCATGCTTTCTCTCCTCTTGGAGTGTTTCGACTTGACCCTCGAGATCCACTATCTGCCGGGTTAGCCGAACATTTTCTTCAACCATCTTGTCGAGCGAAAGCTTGGCATTGGCTTCTTTGCTCTTCCATAATGTTAGTTCTTGCACCAAATCGGTCACATTCGCTTGTAAAGTAACAATTTTCCCCTGCAGTGCTGCCTGTTGCGACATAAATACGTCCTTTTCTTGCGAAAATGCGCTTTCCATTCGTTCACTCTGACGCTTATACGCTTCTTCTTGCTCAATCAGTGCCTGTTTCTTATCCTTTTTCATGCTTTCCATTGCGCTTGTGATTTGCGCGAGGTGATTACCCAATTCCTCTTTGCACTTCATTTCTGACGCCAATTGCGCCTTTAAATACTCGATTTTATTGTTAAAACGTTTCTCCAATGCCTCCATCTCTTGTGATGATGATGAAGGTGATATTATACTAGACGTCGTAGAAGATCCCTTCGCTAGCTGTTGTTGGCTCTTCATTTCCGCAACTTGTCGTTCCAGCCGTTGGTTCTTTTCTTCCAATGCCACTAATTTGTTTTTCGTCACATCTTCCAGAGCAGCTTTCGCGTTTCGTGCCTGCGTTGTGGCCACATGAGCCTGATTCTGGAGGGCTAACACCTGCATTTGAGCGTTTTCTACACTCTCCTTGGCGCTGTATTCGCTAAGTCGCAGCGCTTCCATATCCATCTGGTATTTCTCGCGTACTCGCTTTAATTCCGCAAGATGAGTTTGAGTCAACTGCTTTCTCAATTGCTCCTGTCGTTCGTTTGCTTGATCAAGCTGACTGTTTAACGAGTCAATTGTCTCAATCAAATTGGTAATCTCGTCTGCAGATGAGGAAGCTGCATTGCCATCACTAGATTTCTTTTCATTACTTTGTTTCGTGTGATAACTAAGTTCTTGCTCCAAGAGCTGTTTTCGGTGCTGATCTTCTTTTTCCCGCAGCATTGCCGTGCACTGAGCATGGGTTTGAAGGACTTTTTGTTCCATTTGGTGCTTTTGAGCTTCCGATGTAACAAATTTAGCCTTCACGTCCGCTAATTCCTCTACCAGTTTCGCCATTTGCGTCTTCATTGTTAACACAACTTCATGTTCGTCACTTTGTTGTTGAGATGTGCTTCCTGCAAGGTTGCTGTTGTTGTTCATACGGAGGAGTTGATCATTGACACTCAAGGTAGGACTCTTCTTTTTCGTTCTACTCTTGGCTGAGTTGCTCAGCGACGGAAGTAATTGTCCTCGATCGTTATTGGAGCTACGACTTGTCAATTTAGCGGAAGTTTTCTCGTCTTGCTCTGATCCATTCAAGTAAGCGCGCTCGTTCATTACCAGCTCGTCCTGCTTTCCTTTTCGCTCTTTCGGAACGTTATCCTTACCGGAATGTTTCGCGAGTTCTTCCATGAACAGTTGATCATAGTAATCGTTTGAACCTGATGCTTCGCTTTCAGGGCTAACACTTGGTTTGGGCGGAGTCTTGACTTTATCAACTTTCTTAACCTGTTTCTGAATATTACCATTATGAGGATATTGTGGTATTCGAAATCCATTCTCACACATACGATTAAGTTCGGAGTAAATACGATGGCAATTGCCGCAGACCAAGACTTGCTTGTAAAATTGTGTCGGATTTGAGCGTCCCAGTTCCATGCGAATCACATTATCAGTTTCTTGCCACTTGAGCGTGATTGCTGTGATGTCAGCATCTGGATTACTTGCAAAAACTGCACCGGTCAGAAACTCTAGCTCGGCATGTGCCAGTAACACGCTATTGTTCCCGATCTTGTATCGCTGGCCATTGTCTGGAAGAATACTGGTGAAGGACTCGATGGCTGAATCACCATTGTTGTTCTGATCATTTTGCTGATCAATACTTCTTGGGAAAAGTCCTGGCAGAGCCGACCGCGGGTAGCGACAAAATTCACCACGGCATTTCGTGGATGAAGATGCATAGCTCCCACTTTCATTGTTTGTATTGGAACTAACACCAATAAGGCTCGGGAGCGATTTCGCAACTGAAGGCGCCTCCGTCAATGGTGTTGGTGGTGACGAAGAGATAACAGCATTCGCCGTTCTGCGTTTACTCATTTCGAAATAAACTCTCTATCTCCACACTCGCACCGTCATCTGATACGAAGAATCAACAGGTGCATCGACAGATATTGCTTCATGTGTTCGTTGTTACTTTCCGCATTTGGTGCTGCTGCGTTTCCCATGTGTAACCGATTACCATCGCAATGAGGTTGAATTTGCCCAAAAATAGTTTTTATTGGTCAAAATTTAGTATTTGACGAATATTATTGGCTAAAAACATTCAAAAGTGCCTTTTAAAACTGCATTTTCTGTCATTGCAGTATTTTTGCATTTTGCGAATCGTCCAAAAATGGACCGAAATATGATGATGCCTCAATGTATATTTATATGCTGCCCAGCGGACAAACGAAGGCGATTCGACATTTAATGCAGTAGTTGTAAAAAAGTTACTTTGGTATTATATACGTGGAAGAGGAAAAAGAAAGCGTGTGCAAGTGCCCCCAATTTGCTCTTTTCGTGGTTTACCAGAATTTAGATTTGAACGTAGGCTCCGGAACATGCCAAGAGCGGATACACTGGCCTTTTACCGCTGATAGAGATTACTATTTATTAATTTGGATACAAGAATGATCAATGACTCGATAGACGACGAAAAATTGCTGGATTCCTTCCGCGATACTTTACGTGACGGCATCATTGCCGTCTGGTTCCATGGCGCTACCGGTCAGCCGATGCGCGGCAACCTCGAATTACAGGAAGACAAAGTGACTTTATTGTGGGAAAACAAACAGAAATTTCGATACTTCCAGCAACGCACCGCAATGGTGAATCTACGAAACGTCCGCAGCGTTCGAGAGGGAAGACAAACAACGAATTTCATCCGCACGATCAAGTATGTAGATCCGGAAGAGCTCCCAGCAAATGATGAGCGATGCCTGTCGCTCTGTACGCCCTCGGAGTGCGAGCATGCGCAGCTCGTGAATGCTGTTGATACGTTTGACATTGAATTCGATGACGTCAAGACCCGAAACATCGCGTTATCCTTCTTTCTCAACGAGGCAAACTTGTCTGGGACGATCGATTTGATGTGTGATCCTGGAGATATTCCTTTACCACAAGGATGGGTGACGCGGTGTTTCCAATTGTACTCACATCCATCGTTTGAGTTGCTCGTGCTGGTCTGTGTTGTGCTCAACATGCTTTTTATTGCATTGAAACCGTTTATTTTCGACGATGATCAGCTACAGGTAGTATCCTCGAAGCCAAAAATGACCGAAAACTTTTCGCCACTCGAGTTTTCACTGCTGGTGGTGTTGACCATCGAGCAAGTCACCAAGGTAATTGGCCTAGAAGGATTGCAACCACTGCTTTGCCGCAAGTGGGACGTATTTGATTTCATAGTGGTCTGGATTAGTTGGATTGCTGTGCTCCCTAATTCATCACTCGCTGGCTTTAACGTGCTCTCGCTGCGGTTATTTCGAGGCGTTCGGATGTTTAAGCATTGGAAAGGCTTCCATGAAATCGTGGAAACATTCTTGACGACTTTACCAATGGCGGTGAATGCACTGCTCTGCTATTGCTACTACCTGTTCTTGTTTGCAATCTTGGGTATGTATCTCTTTAACGATTCGCTCTCACATCGATGTGCTGCGCTGGTACCATCTAGCACTATAAATGTGGAGCTATCGCCGCAGGTCGCTTCGATGCAGTCTGCCGTGGAAGAAATCTACATGCCATCGCTACCTGGTCGCTTTTGTCGAATGAAAGAAGAGTCGGGCTGCCGAGCTCCTTTCGAGTGCAAGGCAATGAGTTCTCCAAACAACGGGTACACTGGATTCCATTCCTTCCAGGCATCATTTCTCACGATGTTCCTCAGTTCGTTGCGGTCAGGCTTTGGAACGTCCGTGGATGGTGTAATCCAAGCAACATCATATTTTTCCATCATTTACTTCGTGGTCTTCATGGTACTGGTATCCTATATGATTCTTTCGCTCTTCGTTGGTATTGTGAGAGGCAGCTACATCGCCGTGTCCATTGTCCATGCATCGAAGCTTGACGAACGTAAAGAGAAAATGGAAAATTACATGAAGAAGCAGCGTGTGGGATTTCCGAAGGGAACCGACATTTTTCCGGACGTTGTACAGCTTGTAATGGCGAAATGGCGAGGCTATCGAGTACAGGCCACAGATTCATTGCTCAACTCACCGTTGTTTACTCCAACTGCTGATCCAGACGATGCATTTTTAAGCCGCTTTCGACTGCGACAACATTGCATCTTTTACATCTTGGAGCCAGAAAGTCCGATTATGGACAAAATCGCGTCGGTATGTGAATCACTTTTATTTGAGCATTTCATGAATACTGTTGTGTTCATCAACGCCGTTCTGTTTGCCATGGAGTACCATGGCATGAGTCGAGATTACGCGCGACGTCTATACGCTGCCGAGAATTTGCTCATCATCCTATATGCAGCCGAATTTTTCTTCGTCTGCGCCAATGCTGGTGGTTTGAGAAATTATCTGAAGAATCCGTGGAACCGCCTCGACTTCATTATATTAACAGCTGCATCCCTGGAGTTTGTGTGTTTGGTGACATCATTGTTTTTATACACTGATAGCTACGCCCGCGCTATTTTCGTGCTTCGTTTATTCCGCTTGGTTCGACCATTTCGAGTGGTTCGGAAAAAGAATGAGCTTCTCCAAGTTCTGGACGCAATTTTAGCTAGTGTCCCAGCATTTCTGAGCCTGGTCACCTTTCACATTTTGCTGAACAGTGTGTTTGCAATCCTCGGTATGAATTTGTTTGGTGGAAAGTTTCCACTTTCCATGCGTTCACATTACAATACGTTTGGTGATAGCATGCTTACGCTTTTCAAGATATCTTGCGGTGGGGATATATGGAAGATATTTCATGCATCCCTGCAGGCTAGCTCGTTCAGCGTTGCACTCGGATACTACATGGCGTACTTCATTCTCTGCGTTTATATTGTTCTGAACTTTATGCTCGTTGTCCTCCTCCGAAATTTTGCCATGAAAGGAGACGAGAGGAAGAAAATGTTGAGTGATTTGTTTCAAGAACGGATGCTGGTCATGCAGCGCATTCATCACTTTGATGAATACACTTTCCTTCAGGAATTTCGAGATCTCTTTCAAAGCGAAATCATGTACGCTACTCTATCTGGCAGTGCGGAAAAGCGTGCTAAAATCGAACTATCTGCGTCAGAGGAAATCAAGTTACGGCTGCTACGTGTGCTCCCTACGTCTGATTTTTTGAAAATCAAAGGATACTCACGAGGAAATGGGACGAAATACACTCGCTTGGATGGAGCGAATCCACCTTTATACAACGGTAAACGGCTCAGTCAGTATCCAAGCACGAATGGAACCGATCCAGAGATCGATCATCGCAATGGAGACTCTCTTGTGTTCCAATCTGTACAAAGTGGGCGGGCCGGGCGGCTGAAAGCATCGTTACGTCGATTCTTTGGTGGAGATTGGCTCACATCAGACATCTCGCTATTTATTTTTCCACCACACTCTCGGTTTCGCCTGAAATGTAGACGGCTGGAGAAAGAAACTGATAAATTCATCTTCTCTGTAATCGTAGTCCGTACGCTATTGCTGACGCTGCAGAGTCCACTATATTCCTCGTTGATTCAGGAGCTGACGACGCTGAGCGATACCGTGTTTGCCATGGTGTTGTTATTTGAATTTATAATCAAAGTTATATCCCGAGGATTTCTATTCACACCGCACAGCTACCTCTCAAATCCATGGAATCAAATCAATATGGTAGTACTGATGGCATGCTCGCTGCTACTATTGCTACCGCACTCGACCATGATTATGCTCTTCCGTCTCGGCCGTGCATTTGGTCCTATTCGCGTGTTCTACCGGGTCAAGACATTTCGCGTGATTACCGAAGCGCTGCGTCAGTCGGCAAAACAGATCTTTTATTGTGTCATCTTGGCTCTTTTCCTCTTTTACTCATTTGCCACGTTTGGGATGCAGTTTTTTGCCGGTAAATTTTCACTCTGCAGTGATCCATCAGTTGCTTCTCGTGCAGAATGTGAAGGATATTACTGGAATGCGAAGAGCGGCATCTTAATGCCTCGCGTGTGGGGAAATCTTGCAGGGATGCACTTTGATCACATCGGTGGAGCCATGGGCTCCGTGCTGGTGTTGGTGTCGAAGAAAGGATGGTTGCCTGTGCTGAATCTTGCGATGGATATCGTCGATGGCGACCATCAACCAGTGCAAAATGCATCCGCATATTTTGCACTGTTCTTCGTGGCATTTATTTTCTTCAGTCGGTTTTACATGCTCAAGGTGTTTGGAGGGATCATCATGAATAACTTTCGCTGTTACAATGGCACATTATTACTGACGAATCTTCAGCTGATTTGGATGCGTAACAAGCAAGCGATCGTAGCGATGAGACCAAAGTACCCCCTACCGCAGAACAAGGTGATGGAGAAAGCACAGCTTATTGTGCAAACACGCAGCTTTCGTGTGTTTATTAGCATGGTTGTAATGTTGCATACGTTTCTCCTGGCGTGGTATCGATCCCCTATTAGACACGAAACTACAAACTACGTCAATCAGGACTCCATTGACAGTTCCCGCGAGGTTTGGGGGTGGCATTACGTTTTTTCAATGATTTACGCGATCGACGCCGTGATGTGCGTAGTGTCGATGGGCTGGAAAGATTTTCTCATGAAAGGGTTTACATGGCGGACTGCAAACACCTGCACGGCGTTCATTATGCTTGTGGGACCAATGCTTTCAGATTCGCCGGTTTTGCTGGTGCTGGGCATGACGCGCGCGTTTGATTTCAAGCACATCTCGCTCGTGTTTGAGCGCTTCCACTCAATCAAAACGCTCTTCGAAACGTTGCTGGCCAGCGTGCGCTTATCATTGAAAGTGACGTTATTGCTTGGTTACGTTATCTTTGTCTTTGCGATCGTCGGTATGCAGTTGTTTTCACTGACAAAGTGGAATTACGGGCTAGACGCGAATCTCAACTACGTGACTTTCCCGACGGCATATGCGACATTCGTCAAATTTACGGCAGGTGAAGACTGGTACGATACGTTTCAGGCGTCTAGTGTAGGGTCGCCGAAATGCACCACCGCAGGATTTTTCATGTCGTCAACCTACGCAAGCGATTGTGGCTCACGGTTCTTTAGTGCTATCTTTTATCCGACATTCTACATCCTGGTTGTGCTGATTCTCCAAAACCTGTATACTGCGACTGTTGTAGACGCATACGTATCCATGTCAGCGGTCGGCGAGAACAAAGAGGAATCTTTACAATTACTCGGCTTTCGCTCCGATGATTTGCGGCATTTCCAGGCAGTATGGAGTGAATTTGACAAGAATGCGCTTGGATATTTGCACAAAAAAGCCTTGCTGCGCTTTCTTACGCAGCTTGAGCCACCACTGGGACTCGGAAGTCATAAGAATATGCTGAATGCACTTGTCACAGAAGACACGCCACCGTCCGCTATCCCGGCACTGGTGCTCGCCGTGCATCAAAAGAGAAGAGAGATGTACCACGACATTGAAGCACGCGTTGCCGAGCTGTCGTATCGGTTGCGTGTTAGCCAAGACGATCTGGTAGCAGCAGATTTCTCGTCACCAGCATCGATGATCCGTTTTACAGATTTACTGTTGGTACTCACAGAGCGGATCGTTCCATTAGAGAGTTTGACGGTTCAGGAAAAAGTCGACGAAGTTGCCATTCGTGGGTATGTATATCGTCACCGACAAGCCATCCGCATCCAGGCTACGTTTCAGATGTACCGCGTACTGCGCCGTAAGAACAAAACTAAACGAAAGCAGGTGTTACGGACCCAGCATGTATGTCCAAGTAATAACGAGAGTCTACTGGGCAAATATGACCAAGTATCTTCACCAGAAGTAGTTGCTTGTACCTCAATGTCACAGGAAAAGCAGATACTAAACGTGAGCGAAGCGAAAAGAAGAGAAAGTAGAAGATCAGTCGTGACGCCTATCGAAGGTGAACTGGACAGTACAATCTTGGCCACGTCGACTGCATCACCACCACGTCCAGTACCAACACAACAGCAACTCGCTTCATTGATCGTTGATGGTGGTGAGAGCGCTGATTGCGTTACTGTTCATGAGCCGAATGTATCACCACCTCACTCTGAGACAGCAAACTCTGCAGCAATGGCTGAGCCTCCATCAGCGTCGGCTCAGCTGATGCTGCAATACGAAGATAGCCTCTAATGATTCCTACGACTGGAAGCTCGTAATGATAGAATTGCTTTAACCGTTATTGTTTGGATCCGACTTAACTAACAAAAGCTAGCTAAGACTAGACACCGTGGAATGAGCATCGCTGACATCTGGACCCATCGAGTCCAGGAGAGTAGGTGTTCATTCTTCAGAAAGATGTCCCTCACTACATTGACATCCCTATCAAGAACGAACTTGCAGCGAAGATACTGAAAGACTTTCTGACGTTCGATCATGTGGTTGATTCTCCCACACTGAAAACAAGTCTTTGTTGTAAAGTGTTCCTTACAGTCGTATGTGTGATCTTTGCCTTCCTTTCGCACCGATACTACCGTGGCATGTTTTCTGGACAGTCGCTTTGACTTTCCACGTACTCGATCTCCTCGGTCATGCACTGTCATCGACTTACATCCTTTCCTGAAAAGAAGAATGGCGTTCATTGCGGAGAATTGGGAACAAGTTTCTATTGGTAGGGTGAGAAAAATACGTCAAAGTATATCCCGCCGGTGGGAGAAATGGGGGAATAAAGGTTAAGCAATGCACGAAAATTTTGTATAATTATTTCAATTTTTTTATTTGCCTCGTTGGTCCTGTTCATTTCTGCAAGATCTGAATCTAGCACCATCTATTATAACCAAGAATATTAGGCGAGCGCGCACACACGCGTATGAATACAAACAACAAAGGATAGTGTAAAGCATTTACGTTAGTTTCTGTGTTATTGTCGACTGCGAGCCTGCTTATGTTTCGGCTACCATATACAATTTATGGCTTTGTTGGTTGCAAGTCAGAGACAAAAATTTGGACGTAAAGTATATTGACCTCCTTCTATGTGTCTAAAAGCAAAAGTATTTTGCGCGGCAGCTAGTATAAAAGAAAATAACATCGTTCGATCCGGTGGAGGTTCACTTTGATTTCGGCTGTTTTACGATATTACATGCGCATTTTTTTCTTTTGTCATGAAGACGCGAAGTATGGTCACTTGTCTTACAGATCCGCAATGAGTTTGGACTTGAATCCCCAGTTAGTGGTTTCAAAATCCTCAAAGCTCATGAAGACACGATCTCCAGACACACCGATGTTGGTGGCAACAGCTTCGTTGATGAGCGACAAAGTCTACGCCATGAAATAAAAAATATGATAACCTGTTAGTACAAGTCAACTCCTCACGAATCGATTATGTATTCAACTCAACGTACATTGGTGTTCTCGGGTGGAGTGATATGTCCAATACTTCTTACGGCGACCTTGGCGCAAGGCTATAATGACAAAGTATCGTAGAATTAGCAGCGAACGACTCTACCACTATGTTTGTAAAAATTCTGTTACCTCTGTGTTGCCTTGGAACATCATAGGAACATCCAAGTTCAGTTGCACCATGATAACAGCCTCAGGCTTCCCAAATGCTTTGGACATGGCAGCAGACACGGCCGCTAGTGTTGGCTGTAGAGCTACTTTACTAGCGGCGACGTTGGTGGTGATTGAGACGAACGGCATGGTTGGCTTTTGGTAAACGGAAGATTTGTTGACAACGCAAGCTTTTGGTAATTAGAGAAAGTTGAATAGTGAAACGGTGACTACGAGTTTCCATTCTATCGAGGCTCTGAATGTTGATAGACGAATGATTACAGCTTTAGGATCGATCTTGTAATCTTGGCATTGAACGAGGAACGGTTTACGGAGCCTGAATCGATCAAGTAATCTGGCGTGGCGCAATTACAAAATACGATATAATACATTAATTAAGAACTATATATAGATATATCGAATATTGACATACATAGAAGTAATAATAAAATATACCTTGTTTCGTAATATTTTTCTTAGTAGTATGAAATGGCTACAGATTGTAAGTAGCACACATTCACAAGCAAGGCGTTGGTTCTGCTGGGCTGTTGTGTACAGAGAATCGAAGTGCTCCATGCTTATCTGCATTCCTCTTTCGCACTTTGTTGGATGGTACTAGGAGTAGTACGCAAAGAAAAGAAATGAGATGCTAGATACACGTTGTGACCATCCTCGCATTGAACCAGCGCAGTCATACGCCATGCCGCGTTATTGGGGATCTTCCTGCCTTTCGCTCTGAAATTCACAACAGATATCTAGGTCGGTTAACGTATTCGATTGAGTCGTTGTATCAGCAACCTTGGAGTTAATGCTCTGCTGAAGAGTATATTTATGTTTTTTCATGCGCACAATTGTGTTGAAAGCAGTTATGACACCACATACTCGCCGAGAAGTACACTGGTATTGCGCTGTACTTCGAAAACAAACAATTACAGCATTTCTTTGATACACCACAGCCAGTGCCGGATACGTTCTTCTCCAGCGCATAAAGACACATTCAATTCTTTCTGGCACGCCACTTACGTGAGCAGGACCTCTCACTAAGCAATAGAGGTTCACAGTCATCAAATGTGATGGTATTTCTCTAACTGACCAATCCACTAAAGTTCCCTCTATGCGCTGGGTATTCACACGGTAGGAGAGTTAACTGTGCAACATATGCTCTCAAAACACCTCAAGAAAAAGAAAAACCTCCAACGACGGCTGGGATTGCTGGCGGTATTCATCACTGTTTCTTCCCGCCTCATGGCCACATGGTTGCCGTTGGTGGTGCGCATTGGGTTCAACAGAATGTCACATGGAAGGTTGACAAGTGTGGCACGCAATGAGATACTCAAGCAAAATAGAAAACGTCGGATCGCGCAGCAGCACTGGGCACCCGTTTCGATCGTTTTCACTGCCGCGCAAGATGGCCGCTCATAGACATCCAGAGCAGGAGACGGGAGATGATCACCGAAGTGGATCTACGATTGGGTTCTTTTCTAGAAAATTACTCCCTTTTATATCACACCCGAGACAAGCACAGGCAGCCAACAATGAGCAAAAACGGAAAGCCTCACTTTTAAGTGCAAATGGATCTCTATACATTAATCAAGTCAACCTAGGACAACGACACCACATCAAGAAAAACAGCTTCAATATGTGAGGGAAACGGGGCCATAAAATGATTGCTGCAGTTCATACATTTGTCACTTGAAAAAAAAAGATGTGTGGACCAGAACTACAACCAGATGGGGTCGCGACTGAAAGTACCAAATTATAAGAAATGCAGCAATTTTAGTAAAAAATGTGATACGCAAGATAATATGGCCATGATGTAGTTAATCGCTTGTATATCAGTTTTGCACATTTTGGGGAGATGTACGATAGTTGTAAATATAAGCAAAATGCAAAGCAGAATGAAAGCGTTAAGTATATCGATCCAGACAGACCTGAATGAGGTGTTAACATGTGCTGGATATCGCTATGCTGTTTCTAAATAAAGCACAGAAAAAAACTGCATCTGGCTCAATTGTGTTGATGGGTTTTCATCACAATGACGCTTATTTTTAAGAGAAAAAAATTTGCTACGTTCTCAAGTAATAAAAACAGCAGTTTGATATGGTTCTTATGTAGGGAGTATGCGATTCGCAACGATCACTTTTATAGGGAAAGTAATCCTGTGCCGAATCTCATTCTGTCCAGCAAGAGTCTGATATGTCGCGCTATTCTTAGTTCAATACAAACCGAAGCCTCTCCCTCCACTATTATCTCCAGCAAATCACGACCATGCTAATCATGAAGATCCGGTTCCTGTCAACTGCTTCACGTAGAGGTACGAGACCGTATCTTCACGGGCGGCCATCCTCTGGCACCGAGTGACGCATTCGCGGTCATGCTTTGTCGACCGTTGTCTCTGGCTTTGCCCCCTCACGTGTCCACTTCAACATGCTTAGAGAAGCACTGATGACCTGATTGAATGGCTCTCGTGTCGCAGTCATTTCCCAATTGACCACGTATCCTTCTGGCACCTCGAAGGCTTTCTATTTGCATTGGGTGGCTGGTATAAACATCAAAACAAAGATGACAATCACCAACCGCACACGTAGTGAGCTCTTCACTCCAATTACTGATGGTCGAGGAAACGCGAAGAAAGGACCTGGTCAACTCATTCGACTTCCATTGACGCATCCACGCGACTGGACAGTCATTGACAGCTCTGTCAGTAATGAGCAGCGACCACAGCCATCGTCGTCAGCGCGCCGTAGTAGTCACACGTGGACCAATGAAGAACATGAGCGGTTTCTACAAGGATTAGAAAGATTTCCACATGGACCATGGAAGGAAATCGCAAATTTTGTGGGCACAAAAAGCACACGGCAGACGATGACTCACGCTCAAAAATACCGACAGAAGATCGCACGTCGGCAGCGTGGACTTGAGATCAATTTACGCGACTATGTTCCAATAAATTCGTGTGTATCAGCTAAACAACTACCACGCTCACCAATATCTCCGTCAATATGTCCATCAGTCCCGCAGGAAGCAAACCCCCTTCAACCGACAAAGCTCAACCATCATGAAGAAGCAACACAGTCTTTATCAGTGATTGTGAATTGTAATACGGCAGATGCCTTGAATCAAGATATTTCGATGATATCGTCGACTTCACTACCACTACAAGGTGATATGTTCTGCCAGCCCTTCACGAGCGAAGTGTATGCCAAAGTACCAACAACCCACAACACTGTTCATGATGCAATGACACCTCTGTACAATCTATCGCATGCTACAAATTCGTGTATGTATCAACCACAATTTTCGCCCTGTGATAGCACAAGTTTCGATGTGTCTTGGGGAGATCAAAGCCACAGTATGTATAGATTTGAGCCACTACCAGTGTATGGACTCCGATGGTGAATATAACTGAACGCCCTAGAAAATGTCAAGTGAATGCTATAGTTGTCATAAGTGACGCTACACACTGTTTATTAGAGATTTGCTTGTACATTTACGGTTTGTAATGATTTTTTTGTCATGTTTGTGTGGTGTCTGGTATCTAATCACCATACACATAAACAATGCGTATAGCCAAAGCCTCGTGTTCCTGCTATACACCCGAGTTGCGTGTAGGGAAACTTGCCTGATTGGAATCTGGAATCAATGTACGATAATGTTCATCACGGCAAAGAAGATTGTCTAAAGTTACCCCTACTCAAATTGTTAAGAGGATATCGCTGGTGAAGAAGCAGAAACCAGAATTACTATCTACTTCAGCAATGGCTCCTCCTGTAGGATTCTATTTTTTTTTCTTTCAGTTACCTTCACAAGTAAATCTTTCCTGGTCATTCAATTATATAATCTGGAGCTGCTTGTTGGATTTTTGTGTCTGGATTATGTTGTGTGACTTACCACATCCACTAATTCTAGTTCAGCAACTATCAAGAGACTTTTTTTGGTGAAGAACAAAGGTAGAGGAGCAGCAGTTGGTTGCGACGCCTGACCTTCTCTATACCAACCCACGGCTTGTTGAAGTAAGACAGATCGACACCTGAGCCCACGTTTGCATACTGAGAACTCATGTTTGATAGTCGCGCCTGGTCGCGTCACTCTTCGTGAAGGTGCTGGCTTTTTTACAGACGGATGCAGAGCAGCCACGTGTAAGTACAACCTACGCCTAGAGCATTCATGATGCGATAGAATATAGTTGTTGCTATGGTCGAAGCTATAAAATGGAATTTTGCTCTTTACACAAGAACATGCTTAAGCATTCAGTTTATAGAGCGACCCATGATTCAAATTTATCCGTGTGGCAGTATAGTAGAGCTAGCAGAGCCATGAGATTACGGAATTTACATGATCTACTTGTTGATAAGGTATATGTATATCATAAGACGCCACACCTAAAGGTGTTAGAGACATGCTTGAGCCCATGACTTTAGGGATGACTGGATAAAATTGGATTCAAGCCACACTGACTGTGATTACACCAAGATACATTTCACAATCACCACATACGTCCTCTTTGGAGACAAAGCGCTGTTCCCAAATCCACAGAATAGCTGCCTGATCACAGAAAATTTTCGTTGCTATTGCTCACTTCATTTGTAATAAGTCATTACAATCACATGATCCAGAGATCACAGACAAATCCCACGTCTCAATGGTATACCGAGTGAATGGACCACCATGAGCCAATAAGAAAACTGTAGCCACAGATACATCTTTTAGCAATACATAGGCACCAAAAGTTAACTATTTCAGTATGTTTTTGACTTACTCCATAGCATAAAAATACTATATTTAGTTAATATAATGTCTTTAGGAACCTGTGGATCCCAAATGATCATGTCTCCCTCCCGCGAATAATGTGACTGAAGGCTTTTCCTTATGTACCGGTCCTAATCAACTGCAATCGTAATCGCTGCTAACGTTTCCTGTTTTCGTGTTTGAAATGCTTGAACGTATCAGCTTTCAATTTGTGGCAGACCGTGCTCTCATCTCCCCTCTCTCCCACTATCTGGGGAGAAGAAACCACATGAAGAAATTGAGGACTATAGAGAGAAAGATTGTTACTTCTATAAGTCGGCTGTCGACGCCATTGTGAAGGCGACGAATTGTGAAAAGCAACAGCTGCCTTAGACTATTCGCACATCGAAACGTCTTTGTACAGTAGTTACTTGTGCTGCCATGAGCCTTTTCACCATCGCCATTTCCATTTTTTCCTCCCATTCGTTAGTCATCTCCATTGCGATTGTACCTGACCAATTATGACAATTTCCAGTCGCATTCGCAGCGAGTTGTTTACTCTACCAAGCAACAATACTGCCGTAGTAGGAGCGGATAAGCTCCAGCTCATTCGATTGCCGCTCACGCATCCATTGATGAAGAGCACACGCTTTCCATCTCGACGCAATGGTGCCTCCTGGACCAACGATGAGCACGAACGATTCCTAAGAGGACTTGAGTTGTTTCCCTCTGGTCCGTGGAAGCAAATTGCGAATGTCGTCGGTACGAAGAACACGCGGCAAACGATGACACATGCACAAAAGTACCGTCAGAAAATTGCTCGTCGCCAGCGCGGCTTGTTCATGTCGGTGCGCAGTCAAGGACAGAAGGAAGCAGCTAAACCAGAGCCAGTGAAGCAGATGGAGTTACCTCCTACGTCCCCGTCATCACATGCGAGCTCCCTGTTGTCTGTAGAAGTTTCTGTCAAGCAAGATAATGCGGATGTGCAGGATATGATTTGCAAAGCTGACGAACGCGATGATCATTCGTATGTATCCGCTGATACGCCAGCAGTAGTCGCCGTGCAACCAGAAGTTACATGGGACCTCGAAGAGCTCGATTTTCTTGCTGGATTGGATGATTTTATTGGCAGCAGCGATTGCGTGGAACGCATTTGTGACCAAACGTTGTCCGTGCTCAACACGTTGAATTTATGTGTGCCAACACCATCCATACCTGGGTCTTGGCAAGACGCTGGGACGATAGAAGGCTTCTGTTACGATAGCGGAAGAAGTAGTGTACCCATATGCCACGACGACTCGTTCTTGTTGCATTTGTGAGTGTTTGAAGGCCACACAAGTTTCAGTGTTGGTTGTGAGAGGTATTTGTAGCCGTAGATTTATTTAATCCGTGCAAGGATAGCGTGTTCCTCCTAGCTGTCTAGCTCAATTGCAGTCATTTGTGTTGTTATTTGCTATACTGCGTCCATATTAAATAGTATAAGAAATACAGACATTAAATAAATGAACCAGTGCGTTGGATGACCTCAATATGACTCCAATGACAACATTATATCGGTGTAGGAAGGAAGTGTGATTACGACACACCGCTTTACTTCAAACAATCAACCACCTTGCTCAGTATAGAGATGAGCCCGGAATTTACTTAACAACGACTTGTTCTGCTCGTGGTGCAGAAATGGGTAGGCTACTTGTGCAACTCCCTCAACAAAATTTCGAGACCCATCCACAAAATTTGGATAGGCAAAAGATGGGACATTCCCTTCGATTCAGAGAGGTACCTAAAAGCAAAGTAATAACGTTCGAATCTCGTTTCCCCGTTGATTTTAGAACACAACTCGGTCGATCTGGAACAAGCCTTCACTATGTCGCATATGTCAAGACAGTTGCTTTGCGATGTGAGCTCCGGATAGACGCTTTGTGGTGCTCCAACGCATGGTCCGGCCGGAGCCAGAATCCGACAAAGTAGCTGACTCTAACCAAGATTTGATCCTGTTACCTGCTTTGACGGCATCGAGCCCTATGGTCCACGCTTCAACTACACATGCGACGAATAAGAAAATCCTAGGAAATTTATGAGCATCGTATGAAGTCAACGGGGTTGTATGGTGTCCCAGAACAATCCATCATAGCTGCTAAACAGCGGTATATATTCACAAAATGGCATAACCACGCAAATCCTGAGACGGAAAATCATTTTATTATTCATCGGGAAAGATCTCCTACTGCATGTGCAAACGAAAGCCTCTTTACTCGCTTAATGGTGAATGGAGATGCTTCCTGTAAATAATTAACACTCATAATTCTCACATTGGAAACTGTTGATCTGAGATGGATCTTGTGGTATAATGCGATTTATTGGAGAAAGAAGACTATACTTTCAACATACAAATACACTCAACGTTCAAACTACATCTTGGCTACTCAAGAATTTGTTCTCTACAAGAACCATACATATTTAATATTTCTCTTTTTTTATGCTTGTGCTCACCGCACTCCATCCTTTCAACATCATTGGTTCCTCAGTAGAAATGGTACTGATTGGAGTATCTATTCCTTCCTGTATGAGCGATAGTGGTTCAACTCCATCAACCAGAACATCAATGTCTCCATTGATTGGTGAAGCAGAGGATGAGCAGTTGTCGTCGACATCGAGCCACGTCAGGTGTTCCAGCCAATCGACCATATCCGAGTCGCTTATCGTTGACGAAGCTGTGGAGGTCGCTGTCGTTGTTGTAAGTTCACTGGTAGTTGTCATTTCCGGCATGCTCTTGGTTCTCGCAACCGCCATATGCATTTCCTCGATCGTTCGTTTCCGGCGCGCAATTTTTTCTCGGTATTTTTGCGCATGTGTCATTGTTTGCCGTGTCGTACGTGTACCAACATGTGCGGCGATCACCTTCCAGGGTCCCGTGGGATACAGTTCCATGGCCTGGAGAAATCGGTCGTGTTCATCCAGTGTCCAGGGCTTGCCATTACGTTTGGTAGGGCGGCGTGCCTGTTGCACCAGCGTTGGTGCTAACCGGATCACGCCCTTGCTTTGCTCAGCAAAGTATTGGCTACGGACATTCTTCGTGATAGTCATCGATTTCTATTACTGGGAGAATCGGAGAAAGGGCAAATTGAAAAATGCTTGTCTATGAGCGGAATCAATAAATTACATCCGTCGTCTAGGCTCGTCATTTTGATACTGGATATTTCCAAGTATGTATAGGTACTATTCATGGCGAAAATGGATACCCTTGTGAAGTGAAGTGGCTGCTCAAGCCCACTCAATTTGAAAAGAGTGGGATAACTTATTCGTTCGGCATCCATGTGTGTAGTCCATTTTCGAGGTCAATTGCTGTAGGGTTTAATAGGAAAAAATCAGTCTATACAAAATTCAATACATCCTCGAATGATGGTCGCTGTCGTCACTGTTTGTAGCCATACCGGATATTCTAATTCATTGGGGCAAAAATGTCTAGAAATGGCTTTCTGGTGTAGCTACATCCCTTCACTGGCGTTTTAGTAACACGCACCTCTTCTTTCATTTGTTTACGATCATTAGTACGGAATTGAAAACAGGCAGCCACTTGTGAAAGAGGATTGCGCATTTATACTATTAGAGGTGATAGTACTTTGGAGATGTCTGGATAGTCGCTGACACTGGTGATTGGTGTTTACCGGCGTTATTCCTGACTTACTCAGCACCAATTCGCATCATACAACTCTGTTGCCGAGTAGACGTCAATTATATCTATTATATTGCCTTTGAAGTTCGTTAGCGAAAAAGTATCGACGTTCTACTCAAGCCATGTGAAGCATCCTTCAGTTCTCAGTCGCCCTGTAGATGTGGGAACAAGCATTGAGGCCATGTACGATGCTGCTATCGTTGCCGATGTAAGCAGTAAATTTATCTAGGGAATTTTTTTGGCCACATAGGTCATGCATGGATGCAAATCTTCTATGAAGCAGCTACAGAATTGCTACTGTCAGTTGAGAATCAAAGCGCGATATCTTTTGCCTACGGCGACAATGTCTTGATGAGCATCCACCTGTCGATATTTGTTAATTACCACACCAACGCCACCTACTGTAACGGACCGTGTGTGACCAACCAAGACAGTGTCAGCGGTTGGGAGAATTCAATGGACAAACTGTCATATCACCTCGCTCTGCATTGCTTTCGTGTAAGTACTAGCAGTAGTCAACCGAGATAGGAAGCAAGACAACAACTTGATGCTATGAAAAAAAATAGTGTAACAGCATCCCATCTCCACCACCAGGGATAACGCTCACTATTCAACAATAGCGAGCTTGTTCTGTTGAACTGTCAAAGGATCAAGACAAATAAATTGCATTGGCGATTGCCAAAAATACCTTCTCTAATCGACAAACTCAAACTATATTGTTAAGCGAGTCCAAAACTGATCAGGATTAATGGAGTACTAGTGAATCGGTTCCACACAGCAATCATATGCAGCTGCTATCGCTGAATGAATTTCACCGCTCACTCGAGCAGCTGGATTTCCAAATGAGAAGAAATGTAAGTTATCATGATTCCTTCCATTAAATATCTCCGTTATCGTACCAAGTTGACCGTATTCCTACTATAAATGCACTTCAAAAACTTTGGTAAAGGGATACATGGTATCGATCTTAGTGCTCGAGCAGAGTTCATCCATTACCACCATGTCAGCGTGATTGTCCACCAACAACTTCGAATACGAAAGCGGTGACGACGGTACATAAGACATCAAATTTGGATCGATAGGATCGTTAGATAACGATAAGATCGTCGCATCTATCGCTTCCGGGGACATCATGTCCAATAGATCGATGTCAAAGTCATTAAATGGCGTTTTCACGACCTCTTCGTTGGTGAGAGGTGTCATTGATGACTGTTCAATCGTAGAAATTATCTCGGTCGCACACACACTCTCGCTTTGATTCAAGGTACATTGTTCACTGGTTTTGACAGGTGACGGAGAACTGATCGACTGTTTTTTTCCAGTGTCATTCCTCTTGCGTGATTTATTTGTTACTTTTCGAACCGACTGCAGCAACCCACGCTTATGACGCGCAATTTTCTGACGGTACTTTTGAGCATGCGTCATGGTCTGTCGGGTGGTTTTCGTGCCGACAATGCGCGCAACTTCCTTCCACGGACCACTAGGAAAGAGCTCCAGTCCTTCCAAGAACCGTTCGTGCTCGTCTTGGGTCCATGGTGGGCCAGGCATTGATGTCTGTTGGGTTTGTGGGGCATGCTTACTTTTAGACTGCTTGGTGCTTTGATGCTGAGCTTGTGGAAGCCGAATGACTTGGTCGTGCCTAATTTGAAAAGAGGATGTAGTTACTTCATTCTTGAATTTCGGCATGGCAAATAGCTCATGCCGAGTGCGGTTCGAGAACGTCATAACTGACAGACTAGTGGAGTATGGCTTTGGGTGTTATCGAGCGAAATAAGAAGTGACTATGGTAGTGTTTGCTTGCTCCTCTATCTGTCCATCCTCCCAGACAGAAGCAGTCATCGTTGAAGACCAAAAAGTGAGAGTGGTCGCCACAGTCGCACATGTCAATCTTTTCTTGCATTCGTTTTTACTGCACACTATTCGATGATCACTGGTACTATCTCCAAATCAGTTTTACTTACCTGATTTTGATGGTTTTGGCTACCATCGATAGTGGCACATGTGGAACCAATTCCGTGATGTTGAATAAACTATCGTATGCAGCCAGTGAGTGGAACAAATAATAACAGAAAACGAATGTTTGTGGCCAACAGGATATACGAAGGAGACGCATCTCCATTTTATAAGAATACCTGCGCCTTAGATATGAGAAAAACGTGATGCAAGTCTAAGGGATGCATCTCTTGGTGTATATCGAATTGGCTCATCGCTGTAACAACACACAGCCAACTTTTTTCTTTTGAGAATGCTGAAGCAGGGTAATGAATGCGTGGGCGTCAGTTCACTTGACACTTGGAAGATATCCACCTCTCTGTGCTAGTGTGCGCTTTTCATCCTGTCCATTGATACGAAGACTTTTTTCGACTTAGTCTGAACTGAAAACAAAAGCAGAATGAAGCAAGAAAGAGGAGGAACAGGCAGTTGATGTCCTTCAAATTTCCCACATGGTTGTTTGATTCGAGGACATGAGATCTCCAGCAAAGCGCGGGCATACTATACACGTTTGCATGGCTAGAACGACAAAAGAAGTGGATTGGTCATGATCATGTAAATGCATTTCGCAGTGAACACCGTTTGTGGATATCTAGAGAGAGGAAAGAGGCCAACTTTGACTCCCCATTCGTATACTATACATCCAAGATATTTGTATAATAACCGCACTATACACGCCATTCCCTATTATACATTTGACCGGATAATAAACATTTGCGTTCTTGGTATACCCTAAAGACATCGTTCCACATTTTCATTTGCGCTGCCATGATTGGCTCTCCTTCATCGCCAATCACATCAAATGCAACTTGCAGTTCTGCAGGCGCGTTTCCTTCCTTCCACTTCCGCTAGCACATGCGACACCCATTCACTGTTTTGGGAAGGGTTATTTGCTGCACAATAAGAGCCACCAAGCACCGGCAAACCTGTAAACGAACACGACCCCCTAGTACGCCTATTTAAAAACACAGAGAGCTGTACCCATCGCAGATTCTCTAGATTCCAACCAGAATTACTCACAGATAGGATATCTGACAACAAATACATGACGACAGCGGGCGTCATTAGCAACCCTTTAGATGCGTTTTTCGAGGACGCGACGCTCCGACGGCTGCTAAAGGCACAACATCATGAAATGAACGGCTTGGATATTGGTATATCGACCAGTGTCACATTTGACAAGGACGATTTGACCTCTCCTTTCACCGTTTATTCAATCCGAATCCGTAATTCTTCGATACGTAACAACAATACCCAGGAACAAAATGGTACATCAACGGTGGGGTGGCTACTGAAGAAACGATATTCCGAGTTCTACCGGTTCCGAACAACGCTCATCAAGGAGATCCAGCAATGGGAAAAAGAATGGCATGCTGCTGGGCAACAAAACTCGAAGGCGTTTGTGTTCCTCACAAAAATGTTGCATCAACTGTTGCTGTCGAATTTCCCACGCAAGCATATTCGTTGTGATACAAAGGAGATCATTCGTGAGCGACTGGCTGGCTTTCATGAATTTGTGCGCACATTGCTGAGCGTGTATGCAGATCTGTTGATCATTCTTCGCAACTGCCCGTTATATCCACATCACAGCTCGCTTCAGACGATTTTTAACACGATCGAAGCATTTCTAGGCACACCACAGGAGCGAAGTCAATCAGATAACGATTTTACAAATGCGATTCTGGCTCTGGAAGATACTGTTCATGGTGGAAACAACGGTAGTCGCACATGTTGCATTTGTCTCGAAGAATGCGCGAGTGATGACGATTTCTACCACCAACCGCAACGAGACTCGGGGAAATTCGTACGGCTGCCTTGCTCACATCGGTTCCATGAAGATTGTGCCATTGGGTGGCTCAACGCCAGTACAACTTGTCCACTCTGTCGACAAGCAGCGGTTACGCGAGATCCATGAGCAAAACAAATCGCGTACATCGTAAAGGAAATTTCCAATAATAAGAAAACATACTTCGTCATTGTAGAAGCGGAGTGGATAACTATAGCAATTAATATAAGTAAATCAATGCAATAGATAGCGGTGGCGGATGCTGCACAAGTGCCAGATTCCGTTCGAAAATCTCTACGATCGTTTGATTCGTTTTCAATGTCAATCGCAATCTGATACTGGCGAAATGGATTCATCATCTTCATATATCGAAATTCGTTCATTTTATTTGATTTTTGTATGTTATAATCTCAATATAAATGTGCGCAACGCATCAATTATCAACAGCGTATCATTTTTGACTGACGAAATATTAACCCATCCAGTCATTGGCGCGATTGGATACCAGCATCAGTCGTCACCTTTGTTAACCCACGCGGACTCTTCGAAGAGCCTATCATCATCTTGCTCGCTTTTCGAAGTATACCCAGGAATGGTCTTGCAATCTTCGACCACATAATTGTACAAGTCGGCATCCAATTTACATTTTTACTATCATTCCAAATTCAAGGCTCGTATGCTTCTGTCGCCGACCTGCCTTGTTCATGGCGATCACAAATCGAGTTAAACAAGAACTATTCGATCAGGCGAAGCGACCGATCCGCATTAACCCCCATCAAGCCCATTCCAGCACTTTACATCGCTCGAATGGGCTGCGGAAAGGGAAACCCTGGACCGTGAACGAGCATGAACGTTTCCTGGAAGCTTTGACACTCTTTCCGAATGGCCCATGGAAGACGATTGCGGCGCATGTGGGCACAAGATCCTGTCGGCAGACGATGACCCATGCGCAGAAATATCGCCAGAAGATAGCGCGATGGCAAAAGCTGAAGGCTGGTCTAGTATCGCCTCCAGATACGCACGATGAAGAGAAACAAGGAGAACAGATTTTTGAAGATAAAGCAGAGGTCTTACGGCAGTCAAACGACGAAAACGAACGCAAACACACAGCGGGTGTATTGGAAAAGAAAGACTATGAACCTATTCACATTCGTGGACGTCTGGAAAAACCTTCTTTAATTGGTCAAGAAGAACCATCAAGCCACCCAGATTTTCATGAACCTACTGAGCAGCATGTCATGTCCAGACTTTCTTATCAAGAAGAACACTGGACTCAACCGATGATGGCCATTGACGGCTTAAAACCAATCCAATGCGCTGCTTCTTTTTCAAGTACATCAACTAATTCGGGATACGTCCCGCCGCTCCAGAGAACAGCTTCGATGGATGTAATTGATTCGATCTTGAGCACGTGGGATTTGGCGAGTAACGAGTTACCTGACTTCCTGTCATAATATAGATTTAGGAAGATTGTTGATAACACTTTGTGCGTGATGTTGGAGTGGAAGGGAGACTAGTGTATTGCTCCACGCATTATGCAATTTCATGGTGAGTCTGTAGGTCGTTTGTTGACGCAGATCAAGACGTTTGGAACACTATCACACGTGTAGTATTCAATCAAGTTATAATTATGGTGTCCATGTGAAAGATGCCCTCTCGCTGAAAATCAGAGTCCATTTGGTACAGCAAGCCAGGCTTAAAGGCTTAATTCGTAGATTCGTGGTAACGACACACCTCCTACTCTCGCCTAGAAAATACTATGACATAGTGAGAGCATTCACTGGACCCACCGCCAATACTACTTTCAATTCGTGCTTGTCATCTCATGTGTCTTTCCTGCCACTGAAATTGCGCCTATAATGTTGGCGAGTAGTCTTCAATGTAAACCAAAATGATCGGCTTCGACGAGCAGATGTCGAAGGTATAATATCTAGCGGGAAATTTGGACCAATTCACATTACTGTTGGTTGGAGATGGTGGTGGAATAGTATTTGTTGTTCGAGTTTGTATCTCAAGTCTTAAAGTAAATGTTCAAAGTGACTTCAATGATAAGGTTCTCCAGATTCCGCTGTTAGAGCCAACACCAATTTCCACTCGCTCACAGAAGTCTCTCTACATGGTGAGAAAATCTCATTTTCTAGCGTAGTTACAGTATTGAATGCCGCCACTTAAATGGATAGACCATGTTTGACGTCAGCATTCGCATGCAACGAGACAGGACACGCACCTTCGCTTGAACTGATACAACACTAGATCATTTACATATAAATGTATCTGGTCATTCAGGTAGTGGTGAAGTAAATATTGCCAGGTCGTGGTCAAATCTGCAACAGGATCTGAGCACGAAAGAGCTCATGAAATAAGGCGAAGGCTAGCTTCAGAGAATAAGAAACGAGTTGTCGTTTCGGTTGCTCTAGCAGTATCTTTGTCGATTCTATATAAGGCTAATCTCAAAGAAATCTAGAGTGCAATATCTTTGCACCACATTTTTTAACTCGCGTACCGCATGCACTATCCTACAAACATGATGTCACTCCCAATGCTAGGCGATCCTGACGAAATGATAAGCTCACTGATCTTCCCGATCTATTGATTAATAGTAAGCAAGTTACTTCATATCCTCATGCTTTGCATGAACTTCGAATACATCACACACAAAGCTATGAGTGCCACGAAACAACAAATGCGGTTGAAAAAATGTGTAGACCCACTCAGTACTCTTCGCCATTTGTAAAGAATAGCTTCACCTGCTGGCTGCTTCAAATTGAAACTCAAAAACGGCTCAGTGGGAAGCTTTACTGCACAAATTTATAAAGTGCCGTCACACCAACACATGCGACTTTTGATTCAAGAACAGGTGTCAAGAGCGACAGCGGTAAGCATGGAGAAGGGGAATACTAGTGTAGTGTTTATTTTACTTATTTCTGTATGTAAATGAACTTGCTGGATCTTTGAAATTCACGTTTGGACGACGAGGTCGCGAATACAGCTTGGGTTGTTGATTGCAAGAGGACTAGAGATGGGCCAGAGAAAGGATCCTGAATCTTTTGTATTTGGTGCGACAACTGCTACCGACTAGATTTTAACAAGCAATCTCTGACTCAAACAGAAAAAATTATGGGGGTCTCTTGCAAAGCATAAAATCCGCAAACAAACGAAAATACATGATGCCTTTAGAATGAAGTAGTTGAGAATGTGTGCGGGTCATACGCAATGCGTGTTGTTATATCTAATAAGCGTTTCAGCATTCAAACGCATATGAAATCTCCCGCTCGTTCTTATATTGCCATCTGACTGCCCGTTTGGTCATCGGTCAAAAAAAATTTATTTACCTAACCCTATTAACAATTGATTTTGTGCGTTTGGTCTACCAATTGCATGAAAGTTCCACAAAGACTGAAGCAGGCTTTCCTCCTCTCTTTCTCCTTAATTCCTTGATTCTTGTCCAGCATTGGCTGCTAGAGCACCTAGGGGATGAAGATCATGTCAGCGAGTCTAAGCGTTGTCCCCTACTCAATGGAACGAAGGGCTGCCTGCATATAAGCGTGTCAATTTATCCATTACATCAGGGCAGAAGCATAGATCTTTTTGGAGGTGCAATTAGCGCATTCCAACAAAATACCCCTCAGGAAATGCAGATGTTATTCCAAGTCACTGCAATCTGAAGTAGTAGACAAAATCTCCTGTGGTCCAGCTCTTCACAGCAGAATAAATAGTAGTGAAGAGTGGGACTCTGCAGGAAAATATACTAATAAAATTTTTCAGAGCAATGACCAGAGCTTTCGAATGCCCAACTTCGCAATGAGATTTCTGTGGACAGACTCTCGAGAAGTCTGTGGAATAACAGCGTTCGTCCTTGTATATCATGAATATACTCTAAGTGCTTCACTTTTACTCATAGTATTTGTTGCGGATTTTATTACTTCCGGTGGAGCCCCCAAAATAGGCCATTTTTGTTCTGTTTGACTGGGAGACTGCTTGTTAATAAATTCAGCAATTGTTAGATGTTGGTATCCAAACTAGCAGTCATTTTCACCCATACTTGACTATGCAATCACAGTTTATTAATTCTGAGAGGCAATGGATGAAAATCCATGCACACCAAGAAAATTGCATCAGTTGGTTACATTTTGTTGGATTCATATCAATACTCGCTTCTTAGTTCAATTTCGCGTCGCTCTTCGCCATAGATGCGGATTAGTGGATATTGTCTAGTGATCGTAGTAGCCACCACATAAATCTCAGACAGTGAAGATTCACTCACATATATAAAGGACAACAGATGATGGCAGAAGAACACTCAGATTATAAACTGGTGAAAGGCGAGCGGATGATACGAAGCCATCCTCCCCTGTTGCGTACTGGAGCTACACGTTGTAGTGGGTCATCAGCAGCGGCTGGAATTTTATCAGCGCCAAATATGGCAAAGCAAATAACTCCTAGTGAATTAAGTGATATACAGTCATTGATTGCCAATAGCTACATCTTGAGTGACAAAATGATGTAATTATGAGTAGATAAATCTATTGCATCAGATAGAAATCATTTTCTTTCATCTATGGCGCATCTTCCAGCGCAAACCAAAAGATATCAATTATACAGCGTTCGGGTAACGCCGACAAAATTAGCTCTCTACTGCTCATCTACGCGATGGACAATGCGTACAATTGCCAGATGATGTAGTTGGCCTAGCATGAAGTTTCTCAGCGAATCATGTGTACCGTATTAATATTCGGTTCTTGGTGGAGATGTTCCTCTGCATAACGAGCTCGGCTGGCCATCCTGTGTGGCGGACCAAATGGCTGGTGCTCGCAAATTCTATGTAATCATCTTTTCCAATTTTAGGAGCTGTCGGCTAATCGAGCCATACAATGACAGCATTTACCTCGAGATAGTGGGACTGAAGAAGAACAAGAACGAATGATGACAAGTGATATAAAAGGACTACACCGATGGGTTGTATCTGAAGCGAATATGGCGCTTCGAAAGTAATGATTGCCTATTGAGCAAGAGAACAGGCAAAACACGAAAATGGATCGGCTCTCATGGCGCATCTACTCCTTTCATGATGTCGTTACCGTTTTTCCTCGCTGACTACCTGGCTACATTGTTAACAGGGATCTCTGCCAATGCTCACGCTACTATCAACCCGCTTCGAGGGGATGGCTACTCGTCATTTCCCAAAAATCATCGAATCATGACCATCTCGGCCCAAGTGCAGCGACAACTCATTGATCCTCACACAGACAGACTGATCTGCTTGCCAGTACGCACTGCAGATATAGTGCTGACCCCAGAGAGAGACCAATCATCCGTGAGTAAGAGAGGTGTGATATGGTCCAAGGACGAGCATGATCGTTTTTTGCTTGGCTTGGAGCTCTTTCCTGCGGGTCCTTGGAAAGCGATCGCGAGAGTCGTGGGTACAAGAACGGCACGACAAACGATGAGCCACGGTCAAAAATATCGACTCAAGATTCATCGGCATAAGCGCGGGCTTTTCACATCGAGAGGGACGCTACGAGAAGACACAACCAATAACAAAAGGAAGACAAAGAATAGGTTTCCAGACCCTGCAAGCGACGATGGACTAGAGCCGTTGTTATGTGATGATGAACTTTTTGTGGTGTCGCCTATCATTCTTGATGAACTCGAGATGTGTATCAATCTCCACAGCTTCTTAAGCGAAAATATATGATAGCGTCGAAACTGTCGCTATTGCTTTTACAGACTGTCTTACATTGTAGTGTGAGCATAAATATAATAATTGGATTTAGGTTAAATGGATTAATGCTCTTTTGACTAATTGGCTAATGCTTTGTTGTGTTTATTATGTATTCAAGACAAAGATATTTTAGCTTGGTGTGACTATGGTCATCTCAACATAACACTTCACTTCATATCATGATAACAGAGAAGGATAGTACTGTAAAAGAGCTCATGGTTTTGTTGATTCTGTGGTCTGACATCTATACCAATACCATGCAATTAGACGACCAACGAAAAAGGATGGGAAAGATTCGGTATCTAACGAGGAGAGCACGATGAAGAGCAATATTTTACTGTACCAGTTCCATCCTAACACGAATCAAAGCAAAATCCCGTCCGTCCATAAGAGCCAAGCACACAGCGTTTGGAGATCAAGACTCGTAAAGTGCATTTTTTTAATGATAGAATATTAGATGGTAGTGACTGATAACTCTCCATTCGTCAATCCTCACTGGAAATCATCAGACGTGTGCGTCTGATATTATCTCATGCTAACAGAAGAATCCGAAGGGTTGATTCGGTTATTTTCAAGATCGAGAACTAAAATCATCGATGATGACCCACAAGACCTTTGGGTAACTCGTCGCATCTTCGCACAGGACGGTGATAAAGAAAGTCGACCACTTAGTGTCGTTTGGTTTACATATGCCAAATGGAGATGGGCAAACGTTCCTTTTTTCTAATAATAGCAAGATTTTTGTTAATTCAAATATCAATAAAGTTATTGTTGTTATATCTCAATATTATAAATAATGAAATATATTTTTAGAAGAATTAGATTATCATCGACATAAAGCACTAACTTCGCTTTGTATGTGCGTATTGCAATATCCTCCTGTTGGGACCGTTATTGTTCAGGTCTGACTTAACTAACAAAAGCTAGCTAACACTAGACACCATGGAATGAGCATCGCTGACATCTGGACTCATCGAGTCCAGGAGAGTAGGTGTTCATTCTTCAGAAAGATGTCCCTCACTACATTGACATCCCTATCAAGAACGAACTTGCAGCGAAGATACTGAAAGACTTTCTGACGTTCGATCATGTGGTTGATTCTCCCACACTGAAAACAAGTCTTTGTTGTAAAGTGTTCCTTACAGTCGTATGTGTGATCTTTGCCTTCCTTTCGCACCGATGCTACCGTGGCATGTTTTCTGGACAGTCACTTTGACTTTCCACGTACTCGATCTCCTCGGTTATGCACTGTCATCGACTTACATCCTTTCCTGAAAAGAAGAATGGCGTTCATTGCGGAGAATTGGGAACAAGTTTCTATTGGTAGGGTGAAAAAAATACGTCAAAGTATATCCCGCCGGTGGAAGAAGTGGGGGAATAAAGACTAAAGAAACTCAATGTAAAGAGGGATTTCCACACTAGTAGACGCCTCGATTTCAAGTTTCGATACGCGTCGTAAACTTTCTTATTATTCGAAATATAGCAGTATGTCTGCTCAGATGATCTGCTGGGAATGGATAAAGGTTCAATGAATGGATTTACGGAGGTTGTCGGACCATCTCTTTCTAGCCACATCTCGTTATTTCAGAGAATACACCAGTTGGTTACATTTTCTGGATTTTGCGTGAATATCAAGTCATTATGCTCCCATGCAGGTTGATCTGTTTCTTATAACAGACTTATTGCCTTGTCGTTGTTCCCGATAGCTCTTGGTATGCTGGATATTCGAATGCTGGGTTTGTGGCTGGTATCTGATTCACCTACCAATTGCAAAGTTTCAAAATGGTCATAAGTATATTATGACTGTCTTTGCTTGTGTTAAGAGTGACTTGGTCTGTAAACCTGGCTATGCGATTGGAGCATATTTAACGCGGCAAAGGAGGAATTGAGCGGCATGTAGTTACGGCTAATTGCGTTCGATGACACCGATTATAATGAGAAGCAAAATCGTATCTTGTGTGAAAAGCTTGCGTGTACACGCTCAATATATTGCAAATTATTTGTAGCAAGTACTATACAAAACTGTGGGCTTTGCCATTGTCGCAGATTCACTAAGGCTACTTATGTATCCATACGTATGCCGTGAACATACGAAATATTCTCTATGGCAATCATATGCGTGATGTATTGGTGCCGATCCATCGGTATAGTTGTATCAGCGTAAATACGTGGTAAGCACGTCCTTAAACACTCGAGCCATATTATGAATTTGTCATTCTTCTCGCACTCTTCCATGTCAAATGTTAATTGTTCTACCTATGATAATAAAGTCTTTGCCCATTCACGGACATTAGCGTTGCTGCTAACCTGGATGTAATTTTATCAAAACAGTGCTTTCCACCCTAAGAGATAGAGGTGATGTAAAGGCATCGAGATGAGCTTTAAAGGAAAATCAAGTTAAATTGTGATTCTTCCTTGTTTTTATAAGGCTTGCGACTCAGAAATAGCACACATGCACAGTATCCATTACAGGTCGAAGCAAAGAAATATATGTCTCAAATTCAAGCCATTTGTCGTGAACCCATTCCATTTTTTTCCGACTTTCTACATGCTCTTTTAAACCATATAGGTGTGGGCTATCAAAGTACACAACGAGTTACCTGTGTTGTAAAAGTCCATCAACAAACGATAATCGACCTAAACTATCCGTTTTACAAAAGAACCAGCACGTACATTTAATCGTTTTCATGGTCGCTTAGTGATGCAACTGGTGAAGTCAGCGATCGCGAGCAATTTAAACTCCTTGCAAAAGCTTTACGGCCTTTCATGTTACAAATCTGTTATTGCTAATCATTTTAGATGTGATAGTTTCAAAAGATGGCCCGATACACCATCGAGTCCATCTCCAGCTCATCACAGCGTACACTAAGACGGCCTCAGGCGACCAGCGCATCTCATGGTAGGAATATCAGGCGATAGATACTGCTCGTCTTAGACGATCCATTTTGCTTTGGGCCAACGTTTGCTCTCAACAATCATCAACAAAATGAAGCTGAGAAAAATTGGCGCCAAATTGTACTTATTATTACAATCCGCAATGTTCTATTTTTTGTACATATATAATTATTACAATAAATATTGTAAACTAAATTGATAAATTCGAAGATGGTAATTAGCAAAATATGTTATATTCTGAACAGGTGCGTAAATTCCAATGACCAAAAAATGGCATTAAATGCCATTATGTCTCAATACTAGTGCATAATCGGTATGTGATACCCAAGCAACGTTCTCCAATTTAGAGCAAGATAATGCTAACAGTGATACATATTTCATTCATTTATAAATGCATTGCAATATTTTATTAATTATTTTGTTATTTAAGCCTGGAGATATACAGTTTTGGTATCTTTTAAAGCAGTCATTATTTTTTATACTTAGCGGGTGCCGACCACAGAGGGATGCTCAAAATTTATTTTCACCCATCCTCATGCCAGTCGTTCTTGGTCTGTACTGGTTGGAGGTGAAACTCTTTCTGGATGAGTGCAACAGTGAGTCTCTCGTCTATCCAAAAGCCATCCAGCCAGCAAATATGCACGAGCGCTCATTTTCTAATTTAGACTCGCACGATCACAAGAAAATGACCATCCGAGAGCATATTCAGTGCCAATTCTACGACGCTAGCATGCAGAGACTCATCTGCTTGCCGACGACCATTGCTCAATGCAGCAGTAGCGCACGACATGCTGGCGGTTGCAAAGAATACACCCAATCAGATATACAAACCGTTGGTACCCCATGGACGGAAGAAGAGCACAAACGCTTTCTCTTGGGATTGGAACTCTTTCCATCGGGTCCGTGGAAATCGATTGCGAATTGTGTGGGCACACGTACACCGCGACAGACGATGAGCCACGCACAAAAATATCGACAAAAAGTGAATCGCCACAAGCGCGGCCTATTGACATCACGTGGATTGCCTCGAATGTCCAAGAACGAAGATGATGCAAATGCTGCATCTGTTGGAAAGACGAAGAAAAAGGCAACAAAGAAGATAAAGAAAAAATATTCAGTCATGGCGCTGAAGCAAGAGCCGGCTTCGCCGATGGGAGTACACGCAGTGATGGACGAAATGGACAAGATTGAACTGCAATGTCATATGAGCTGGTTAAAAGATCCACTTCCAATGGATCTCTATTGTCTCGACTCGCATGTGGATAGTCTCGAGACGTTATTTAATGATTCGGAGCTTTTGAAGATAACGGAAGAAGTACTCATGGACGTGTTTTGGCAGCCATCTGCGATTGTTTGATCGACTAAGTCGCTGATATAGATAATTACGTGGTTTTGTTATGTTTCGTGCATATAAGTGAAAAATGGAAATTGCTTTAAGGATCACAAACCCGAAGGGAAGACCCATGATAGAAGGAGAGTAATAAAATGAAAAAAGAAAAGGAGGAATCACATATGCGTTTCATGAGCACTTAAAATGAATATATAATTTATTGGTACTTTATTGAAGGAGTGATGGCGATACTATGGATAAACTCGTCTGGGTTACTCATGCCTGTCGCATCAATCTGTGCTACTGTAGATGTGGGCGGTGGGTTCACTCTATGTTAGTGTAAAAAGACAAACTTGCAACCAGAGCTGCATAATACCAGGTTGTGCTAGCTAATCGCTCGCGGTTCATTTAACAGTACCCTACGAAATTCATTCGAACGACGAAGTATAAGTTCGTATCACTATATTCATTCCTTGTCTTCGTGGAAAGCCCGATATTAACAAAGCGCTTATCTGCAAAATTACGTTTTTCTCTCGTCACCAACACATTTTCCGAGGTATAATTCTTAACATGACCGCGGCGACGATCTGCTTTTCCCGACAGAGTAAATCGAAGATTGTGGAAGGCCATGGCAATGCACCTCACTGCTTAGTATCCACACTAGCTTACATTCATCATCACTCACTTTGTAAATCATTATATGGCTGTTTTGCGACATCTTTGCACACTCCCAACGATAGATGATAAAGCAGTTCACAGGCGGCAATCCGTGCCAATCTAATACGTTGATAAAGTTGAAATACAATGAACAATGGAAAAAGAGATCAACGCTGCCATTTGATGTCAGGAACCAAGCAACACTGACCTATCCGGAGTATTTTCAATACACATTAATAAGCTGGTTGTTTCAGTCTTCGATCTACTATTCACAGGAAAACCACATCTTCGGTCTCAATCTTATTCCTCACGAAACACACGGATTTGCCAAGCTGACGATCCTGCTGCGGGACACGAGAGCTTAAATGAATATCCAGGTAATTATGCGACGTGTCCCTTCACAGTCCCAAATGTAGCCACGCTTTCCAGACGTACCAAACTATTTGTAACCTAATTCCTTTTGTACTTGTAATGCAGCCAATCTCTTCTCACCGAAGGAGGGGCGGACCGTCAACTGGGGCAGTTCTTCGAAAGAAATCACTTTTGTCCATGCTTACACTGTCTTGGCGCAAAGAATCCGCCGTAATGATTCATTAAATGGGATCCATATTATCATGTTGGGACATGGACGCGCACGCTTCCAGCAAAGTTCACGTTGTGTCATTGTGAGAATCCAACCTCCTCTACTCCTGCATTCAAGCATATTCCCAGTATCAATTTTTGTTTTTCCTTTGTATACATTGTAATAATTAGTAAAAAATAGCAATATTGTATTTAATATAACAGGTATTTACATTTTTTGAAGATAAAATCCAATTGTCGCGAGCAGATCAATTTCCTGGGAAAATGACTTCCCACGGTGGAAAATGAAGAGCCACGCAGCGCTCGTAAGGATCGCAACTATACAAGAAGTATTGACGAATTTTGCCAGTCATACAAGAAAAACAGACACACCTAAGACGAAAGCATGGACCCTCCCTGTATAAACTGTTCGATGAAGCAGCCGCACAAAGCGCCATGAGCTTTGGTGTTCATTTGCATGCTCACATCCGAATACGCACTGTAAGCAACAAACAGGAACAGGAACAGGGAACAGCTCACCGCGGTAGATAACAGCATTGAAACATGACGATCACACCTCAAGTGACGAGCGAACTCTTTGATGAGCAAACCGGTCGACTCATTGCACTGCCGCCCCGAAACATGATACGTGCTGGGGTTCCAATTTCTCAGATATCGATGGTGGTGCTGACGACTCCACCACAGACTTCACCAGGCCAATCAGTATCACAGCCACAGCTCCTATCGCCATGCAACAGCAGCAACACTGGTAGTCCTGCAGCCAGGAACACAGCCACGAGCAGTGACCATACTGAGATCCACGAACAAATTTACTACAACAGCGGTGTACCTTGGTCGCGTGAGGAGCACGCACGGTTTCAAGTGGGCATGGAATTGTTCCCTTCGGGTCCGTGGAAGGCCATTGCACGCTGTGTTGGTACTAGAACCGCTCGTCAGACCATGAGCCACGCGCAAAAGTATCGCCAACGGATTATTCGTCGCAAGCGGATCCAACGTGAGGGCCGCAGACGGCGCCAACAATCTTCGATTAAAGAGGACAATCAGGTAACAAAATCAGGTGTTAACAAGAAAACAGATGCAAAATCAGCACCAAGTGAAGAGATGAAAGTCGCTAAGGACGAAGTAGCGTCGTTGGTGGTGGAACATGAGGCAAAAAGAACTGATGATACGTCTGCCATTACTTCCAACTCATTGGATGAGGCAATCGACATGCTGCTGGATGTGCATCTTACAAGCGACAACATGTTGGAGCCATTAACAAGTAACGACGATTTGCTAATACTGACTGACGATGAACTTGCTGTACTCTTGGCATAAAGAGCAACAATTGCACACAGTGTCAATGAAAAAGAGGTAGCAAAGGACGGAAAGATGAGTGAGCAAGATGGGGCTGACAGCACGACACAGGTCCGGAAAGAATTTCCAGTAGTGAATGTCAATAAAAAGAGAAGGAGAGAGCGAGAGTGACAGATTGCGTGGATGAGTGGAGTGGAAGAGATAAGATGAAGCAAGAAGAAGGCAAGATTTGCTGGCTGGAGTATGGTGTCTCATTGCTTTTAATAAGGCAATCTCTATTCAAAACGGCAAGTAATGGGTTGAGATGAGCCATACCACAGCTAACAGTCCCGCAAAGCAGAGTGAGTGGCGACATAAGGTTGAAGTGTACATAGGCACAAGAAAATCCATGTAGAAAAAGCAGTAGAGTACAGTCATAAGTACAGAGAGAGAGGTAGATAGTAGGAAGAAGGGCAGGAAGCGAATGTGTGTGTGTGTGGCACGTTCGGTATGCAATTGTTGACGAGGAGAATGACGTTGCAGCTATTATTAATCAAAGCGATGTGAGCCAGTCGTTTTCGAAAAAGAACAAAAGCGTGGTGAGCGTGCGGTATTTCACATATGACCGTCTCAAGCACACGGTTTTGGAATGCGCTGCCTATCTTAGTGATTATGATACATCACTTGACGCTCTATAATATCAACATGTTGTATACTTTTTTTTCCATACCACAAAAAACAAATCTTGTCGAGTTCTTTTTATAATTGGAAAACAGTGATCACTGTGGCTCATTTGTGTAGATAGAGAGAGAGAATGGAAATTTTGGTCAGAGAGACAAAATCAGATGCTTTTGACGCGCCACATTTCTGGCCTGATAAACCACAAAACACCAAAAATATGACAACAAATGAGCAAAATAGCAGCAAATATGTAAAGGCAACGCCTCTTGAGAGTTGCCAGTTTTCAGTTCAGTGAGGCAATTGCGGTTGTTTCAGTACATTTGATTTTAATTTTATTACGATTGGGAGCCCGGTGTAGAAAAATGTTGGAGCTGGGACAGGCGAGTCAAATTAGTGCAGTTCGCTGATAAATTAGAAAAAGCGTCTTAGTTGATTTGAACCGTTCAAAGATTGAGATAGACGCCAACGACGTATCCTAGGGTGCATCTTCTCTGACGATACCAACGACTTCATAATGACCAAAGAAAGTAGGTTTTTGTAACACTTGTCTTTTTCATTTGCATCACATATTTTGTCAAGCATCAAACAAAAAAAATTAACTAAATATACTGATTTAGTGTAATTTGATAGCAAGCCTCAGCACCACAAATTGTATCTGGCGACATGCGCCCCCACGAAACGTCAAAAGTGCAGCTGGTGGCTGGCGTCATTAACAGCCTTGACTGTGCCTCCTCAATAATCTTCACAAAAGAAACGGTAAAATGCTTCACAGGACGACACATTTTGCAGGCAAAGAGAAACACCAAAAAAATGACCTTTCTCTCATTTTCTTTCCATAATTCGTTTTCAACCAATGAAAGTTATCCATCTGGTTTCAAAAAACTGGATTTTTTGGAATCTAATCACTTCATTAGTTCACAGATGAGGTTCGTCAAGTCATAGGATTGGCGGAAAATCATACCCAATGGCTTCTTCAAGGTCACACGGGTGTTTTGGTTTCCTAAGCAACTGTGTGTTCGGCTGAAATGAACGACCTGTATTCCTTATCAGAGGAAAATTGGATTTTTTTCCTGCTCAGGTGGTAAACTACTGAAGGCGCTCTACCCCTTTTCACTACACACGCACGAGCAGGAGAGAGAGATGTTACCAGCTGTTTTTTTCTACTCATTGGTGTCCCTTGGAACTCTGCGTGCACTACCAGTATCACTTTATCATTTGCATCTTGTGCAGCACACAACCAACGAGCCAAAAGAAGCAACGCGCTCTACCAACAACAACAAAAAAAAACACACACAAGTCACTACTACACAACCAAAACATCACAAATGGCGATCACGGCGGATGTAAAGAACCAATTGTTCAGACAAAGCAGCTCCTGTAGCGAAGAGAAACTCATTCGTTTGCCCAATGATTCTCCCATGTCATCTTGCTCACCATCGGCAAGCCCACGCGATAGCTTGACATCCTCTTCAAGCAATGGGAAAGGTTGGAGTGCAGATGAACATGAACGGTTCCTGGAAGGACTAGAATTGTTCCCATCAGGACCGTGGAAGGAAATTGCAGCGCATGTCGGCACCCGTACGACCCGCCAAACAATGACGCATGCACAAAAATACCGTGAAAAAATTGCGCGTCGTAAGCGTGGACTGCGTGCAACCGCTCATGCCCGTACATTACGCAAGCGTGGCGACCAACAGCCGCAAGTGACAGTGACTAACAGTGCTATGTTGGTGCAACAACCATCCGCATCACAAATAATGCATCAGTACTCGCCGACATCCGTGCCAAAACACCCTGCTTGCGAAGACCCGTTGGATATCAAAGATTGCTTTCTCAAGCTCGAGGGTGCAGGCGAATGTGATGTCGATATGGTTATGGGCGGAAATGTTGAGACATTTCTGACTGGTGTAGAGCCATTTATGATGTCAGATGATGAATTAAATGCCATCTTGGACTCTACCGTGATGCCCAATTTCCTCAACGACGAATTCATGTTATAATTTTAGACACCAAGTAGCCTATGCATAGTCAGCCCGTAGAAATTTTTTTTCGATTTCGTCGCCTATTTAATCTAGCCACCACCATGCATGGGATTCCATTGCATGCAAACCAAATCAACCATTCTAATCTTTCCTGGAAACATGCTTCGCCCTCTCTCTAAAGTCATTTCCATTGCATGCACAATCGCTCTACGCAGAGAACCGTTGACGTAACTGATTGTATGCATGACTTCATGACTTCGAGGTGATATTACCAACTTCAAATTAGTGTATTTTATCCAGGAAAGATGATATGTATCATTCCGTGAATGATTTATCAGCGTGATGCGGAGATGGACACATATGTTCATTCAACTTACATCATCATCCTGACAACTTTTACAACACAAAAAAAAAGTAGCTAACAAATGAAAAATAGCTGATATTTGATTGACTCAATCCATCTGACATGTGATTGGCACTATCTAGTCCCAATACTTAATCAAGCCATCCCATCCGCAAGTCACGACCTTACTCGGTTCGATTGGATGCCAGATCGCACCCATGGTTGGTCCACGATCATGTGCACGCAGTTTCTTGTACATCTTGGTGCTCTTCCAGTCCCAGAAGCAGAGCTTGCCCTCGCCATCACCAGACATAATGTACTGGCCATTGGGCGAAAACCCAATCTGGCAGGCATACCCGGCATTGGTATGGCCTTTAAACACTTTCTTGCGGACTTGCTTAAATTTGTCGCGTGCTGTATAGACGTCGATTTGGTTGTTGAGCGATTGGCCTGCGAAGAATCCGCCCGATGGATGCAGTGTTACCGCGGGCATAGAGTGCATTGATGGCTCGGAGATGTACTTAATAGGTACAGGGATACCCCATTCCCAAATGAGCAGTTTCTTATCGTCCGAAGTCGACACAAATCGGCGATTGTCATCCACGAACGTCACCGAATTGACGGCCTGTAAGTGATGGTTGTATTCTTGCACGATCTCGCCCGAACGGGCATCAAATTGCACGATCATATTGTTGGAATCGCCAATGACAAACTGATTGTTGTCCTCGGGATAAAACTTGATGCAGTACGGCACACGGCGGTTCGTAAACGATTTGATACTCTGACCCGTTTCCGTGTCCCATAATTGGATAAAGCGATCAAATCCACAGCTGAGGAACTGTCGACCGTCGTTCGACATATTGATCCCACGAACAGCGCCTGAGTGTCCTTCATACACGCGTTTACACTTCTTTTCATTGTAAACATCCCAGATCCGAACGGTATGATCCATACTGCCAGAAAGCAACAGATGGCCATACTGCGGGAACAACTCGATTGCTTGCACACCTTTTGTATGACCTGTCCATTTGTGCACACATCGCTTTGGTAAAAACACCTGGTGGTCACCATCGTCGGCTTTCAAAGAACGTGGTGGCTCCACCCACGAACGGCCCTGATAATCGTACTCTTGTGCATCCAAGAACTGCGTTTTCGACTTCATCGCCTCCTGTCCAGCCTTCAACCTCGCTGGCAATAAATGTGCAGTCTTCTTTTCAATCATGCGATCAAAGTCCATGTCTTCATCAAAGTCCTTGCTCTGCTCAGCCTTGCGTTTTTTGGCCTGAATGCGTTCCTCACGGATTGCCTGTTGTTCCGCGGTCAACGTACCCATCTCAGCGTCCGTGAGGACCTTGTTCTTGTCTTTGAATGGTGCCCAAATACCGTCTTCTACAGGATCACCAAAATCTTCAGCTGCCGCTTTTTCCCTCTGGATAGTATGGTTGCGTCGTTTCTTCACATTGCGTGACGTGAACACGTTGTCTTCTTGGTGTGTCACAATCACATCTACATTTCCCCCACCAACTGGTGGAGCCGGTGGAATCGCTGTAGAGGAGATTGGTGATGATAATGTTCCTGGTGCATTTCGGTTGAGGTACATTCCAGTATGCTGCTGGTTGTAAGTATGATACTGGGCATCGAAGCTGAAATCATCGATGTTGGCGTTTTCCACAACGCCTGTGACAACCTCCTTACCGCTGCCAACGAGCGCTGGATTGTGTGACGTTATCGCAAATTCATTAGCAGGACCATGGAACGGCGCCAGCGTCGCCTCAATCGGGAGATTCACCGCCAATTGTTTGTTGTTGTTTTTATTGTCGGTGGATCCTACAGCCAGAAATTGGGAGGATGTTGACACTTCAGGGTTCGTCACAATAACCAATGGCGCCGAGTTGACGATCGGAACGCTACTAACTACCGATTCTTGTTTGTTATGGTCCTGTTCTGTGTCGGAAGCTTCGTCGCCACTCGATGTATATTGCGCCAGCGCCTCCATTCTGTTGCCTTTTTGATCTGTTGTTGCGCTTTTGCACCCCCATAGAAACCATTGGCACGTTAAAATAGGATATAGCGTTAAACAGGGAATATCCCTCAAACTTTGTGGTCAAATATTTAAATTAGGTAGACTGTGCCGCTCATGAGTTCATCATTTAAGCTTTCTATATGGTATTTTTTTGTGATTTTGTTGACTGCCATCCTCATTCCCATAAGAGACGTATCTAGACATTATATGCAATACAATACTCTAGATTCGACGTTGTGCTTCGATACGAAAGTAAGAAAAAATAGCACTAAGAGAATCGCTTTGTTTGCTTCGGGTCTCCTTGCAAATCCACATGCTGTAGTGACTTGGAAGAAACTCAATGTAAAGAAACAGAGTCGCCCTTGAGTTACCAAATGGAACTTCATATGATCTTTTGAAATATTTACCAGATTTAGCAGATGTTGGGTATTAGTGAGGCGAACACACATCACCAGAAGCAAAAAGGCAAGAAGCAAAATCTCTCCCACTCAACCTTTCTGTACATCGTTGATTAGCAAACACAATGCATATGATCTATCACAGGATATTCTTTATAACAGTATCTCAAGTCACAGTTCGTTACACTTTTCACCATGTATGCAATTTACTATTAATCTATTTATTCCGTTAAACAGTTTTGCTGAAACGATCATAGCTCTCTAAAAATTTATTGTTCCGTGTTGGCGCGAACGTCATTCTTCCCATTCTTCATTAAAGCAGAACCGACCAATCGATAGATACGCTGCACACGTCGCTCTGTCAGCGGAATATCCATTCGCTATTAACACCATACAAAAAAACATGGCTACCGGCTCTCCAAACAAGCCACGCAGTGATTCCGATCCAGGATTCGCCATCGCTGCCGTCGATGTCTCTACTCCGAAAGCCACGGAACTGACTGTACCTGGTGGGTTCCGCCGCCACCACCTACAACAGATCGATCAGAAACCAACCGTTTCCAAGGCACTGCGTGAAGAAATCCTGGAAAAAATCAACAGTGTCTATGATAATTTCATCGGCAACATCCTCTCGCAGGACAATGATACCTATGATGAGATGGATGTTCAGGAACGTGCACTCAATTTATTGCAGACGCCAGTGTTAAAGTTACCACTTCATCAATCGTTCACCGGTAAAAGGTACGTCATTTTTCTGAAGTTTATTTTGCGCGAGGATCACTATTTGACTGATGTATGTGGGTTTCTGTGTATGTTAAAATGTATATGTAGCCCATCGGAATCGACACATTTGCTCAAACCAACTAAAGCACCTCCGAGTACTGGCGACAGGGCCAAGACTACGACACTTTGGCATGCATTGCTAACTTTATTGAAGGCGTTTGTCGGCACTGGGATTTTGTTCTTACCCGATGGTTTCCGCAGCGGTGGAATCTTTTTTGCGCCAGTGTGTTTAACACTCGTCGCGGTCATGACACTCTACGCGATGATTCGGTTATTGCAATGCCGTGCGTTGGTTGGTGGCACATATGGCCACGTAGGATATGAAGCGTTTGGCAATTGGGGACGTCGCATGGTGCAGATCTCGATTATCCTAATGCAGGCGGGTTTCTGCTGCACTTATGTGATCTTCGTGGCGCAGAACATGGCACAAGTGCTCGCGTATTTAGGCGTTCAAGTACCCGTATCGACGCTCATCTTATTGCAAATCGCCGTACATATCCCCTTGTCGTGGATTCGATACATCAGTTACTTTTCCGTCAGCAATTTGATTGCAGATGTATTTATTCTCTATGGATTGGCCTTCATTTTGGGCAACAGTTTTTCCATCCTCGTCGACTCGGGACCGAAAGAAGTGATCTATTTCAATAAAACAGACTATCCAGTGTTCATTGGCACGGCGATTTTCACGTTTGAAGGTATTGGACTCGTCATTCCAACCCAGAGTTCGCTCAACAAGGCGCGTCAGGCAAAATTTCCTTTGTTGCTCATTGGAACGGTCATTGGGCTGTTGATCTTTTACTCGTTTTTTGCGGGTATTAACTACCTGGCGTTTGGGGAAGGGATTCAACCAATGGTCACATCGAGCTTGCCTCGTAATGGCTGGTCCATATCGGTGCAGTTTGGTTATTCTGTAGCGCAATTGCTGTCCTACCCGCTCTTCCTGTTCCCAGCGGTAAAGATTATGGAAGAAATGTTGGGCTTTCCCAATCGATCATCAGGTCAAAAAGTTGCCAAAAACTGTTTTCGAGCTGTTGCAGTGTTGGCAACCGTGGCTATCGCTTATTTCGGTCAAGATCGCCTCGATTTGTTCGTCTCGATCGTTGGTGCTTTCTGTTGTGGTATGCCATTGCTTGATTCCCAGTGTTATTGGACTCTTTGTTGTAACGTTATGTACTTATAACTTGTGTGTTGTCCTGTTCTATGCAGTGCCGCTGAGTTTCGTGTACCCCCCACTGTTTTACATGAAACTGCAGCCTAACGCTACATGGCTGGAGAAGCTGATCGATGGCTTGGTCGTACTTTTGGGAATACTGACGTTCTTCTACGTAACGTATTCCAACTTGAGCAAATGGACTCAATAAAGTGAGAGATGCAGTGAAGAAAAATGAATGCTATAGAACCATGACAAAAGAGTTAGTAGAAGCGACACGATGTTAAGAAACAGAATGAGCTAATGAAAATTCCACGTGACGTTAAGAAGCAAATGGCGACATATATTCTGTAATGCGTGTGTGGGTGTAGTGTTCCTATCAAATTTCTCTCTATGCACTAAACAAACCGTAGACGAAGATGCAATTATTGTTGCTCTCCATTTAGTCGTCTTCTTCGACCTTCGGGGCCAGGTAAAAGCGCATGTAGCCCATGTCACCAATCGCATATTCAACGACGACAGGGATACCTGGGGACATGGACAGCGTCACCGTTTCCGATAGTGGTGTGGCCTTGGCAAACATATTTAAATAGCGAAGTGCGAATGTGAGTTCTACGGGCTCTTCCATCGTGATGATCACGCGATCCGACTCCTTTTCGGCCGCAGTGTTGTTTTTCAACGTGATGTTGCCCGCACCCAAGTCACCTGCTACCGAAAACTTGACGCCTTCTTTACCCACGGAAATCGTACAGGTGTCACCCATGGTCTGCAAATCACGGCAGATACGCTGGAATTCCGCTGAGGGCAAGCGCACCGTCGCAACGTACTCGGTACCAGGGATGCCGAGGTGTTCGCTGTCAATGTCCATGAGCTTGAGCGAGAAATCCGACACGCGGTCACCAGCTAAAATATCACGATCCAAGCATCAGGTAAGAGCTACACATATATAGTCACTAGAAGTGCGTGTGAAATTACGTACAGGTGGCTTCGAACATGATGTTCAATGCATCACCATTGTCTTCGGCCGAGAGCGAAAGCGCATCGTCGTTGCCCGAACACTTGAGGATCTTCGAAAGCGATGCTGTTTGGATGCCGAGTGAGATGTTGCGGTCGCAACGGTAGTGCTCAAACCCTTCTGCGCGAAGTAACAGTGACACAAGTGACACATGCGAGCCATCCATTGACTATAAGGCATAAATAAATCCATCCAATTCATTTAGTCAATCACTCATGTAATTTCCGATGGGAAGATGATCGCATTTGTCAGGAATGTACCTGCAGAGCAAGACCGGACTTGGTGCAATCGATGTTGCCCTCAGAGATGAGGTCCTTCATGGCCTCAACGATGAGCTTGATGATGCGACCTTGGGGTAAACGTGCTTCAAACATGATCAACTTCCTTCTTCTAAATGGAACGCGGTGTTTGCCGATGCAAATTCTCAACTGCGAATGCCGAGGAGCTCCAGTCGCTCTGTCCTCCCAATTTCCTCAATTACTGTGACAAAGAAAACCAAAAAGCGCGCCAAAGTTAAGATTTGGAGGGAAGCATCTTATCGGAGGGACGACATGTGCTTATTATGTTAAATTTTGTATATAATAGGGTTTTAGATAGGACGAGTCATCTTTGCGGTGATTGGCTACATCTCTGATTGGCGCCAATTTTGATAATGTGGCATGGTAAGAACAATCAGATGGGAAGGAAAGATGCACAGATAGAATACCTAGGTAATTGCTCATAAACCATGTGATTGATGAGGAAGCTTGGATAGTTTTCCTTTTGGCCGTATGGCCGTGATTGCCGTGCGTCCTTTGATCCTTCGTGCTGGCAATGATTGAGTTTGGATTGAGGAGCTACTGGGGAAGGAGATGCTTGTGCAGTTACCAATGCTCAATAACGCAGCGATATCATCCTCCGGTTCTACAGGCAATTGCACTCGCGATTTTATCATCGGTTGGATCTTCTTCCTTTCGTTGTTATTGCTGGGAGCACCATCATTATTGTCGGTTGTTCTGTTGTTGTTTTGTGCCTCTTTGTTCTTCATCATTGCCACGGATGACCCCTGTAAACGTTGCAGAGCCTTCACATCCGCTTGCCTTCGTATCCGTCCTTGGATCACATTGGTTTGTCTTGCCGTGCGTACATGTGGCAAATCTGATTGTGATGAAAGACATCCTTCGGCAACGAACGCTTTGGCGATCTGGCAATCGTTTCTCACATGATTTTCCATGGCAGCATTATCTTTGAACGATTGGTCAAAGCAGTATATGCACTGAAGCATCGTCTTCTCACTAGTATCTCCTCTAACTCGTTCCTCTTGCTGATTGGACCACAAAATACGATCACGTGTCGTTGAAGATGAAGACATCCTTGCTGTTGGCGTTTTTACTGTTGGATGTGATGACTTGGCTACAGTTGATACTTCATTCACACCACTACATATCGATAGATGACGTTCATACTCGGTGATGGCAACATACGAGTGGCAAATCTAAATGTAGAACCACACGCACACCCGTCAGTGCTCACGAGTCATAAGCACCAAAGATCGACAATTTCCAGCTCAATATCACATACATCACAACGCTCAGTACGACTGGCACACCTTTCCATGTGTGTCTGCAATTCTTGTCGCATAAACTTGAACCCACATAAGCCACACTATCGTTATCGTTTCCCCATTTAAAACCATTGTTAGTGCAAATCTGACAGCAGCAATAAAGAACTCTACATTGGATTACCACTTCCATTGCACGACTGCATTGGTGTTGCATGTGGTCCTTGAGGCTCTGTGCGGTGAATAGCTTGCCGCAGAACGCGCATGGGTGGATGGATGCATGAACTTCATTTTGATGAATCTCGAGTAACGAGGCGCTGGCGAATACACTTGGACATTCCGAGCAATGCACATGTTGATTGACTTGTGCTTTCAAAATGAGTTCCTTGCAGATCAAACACTCCATCTACACGAGCACAATTAGCATAATAACATCAAAAAGGCTACAATTTCATATGGCATTTGTTCTTCTTACCCGATGGTAGGATGGGTTCATGATACAACGCAGCGTATGGATTTCCAAATTGGACGGTGAAATATGCGTCAAGCAGAGCGGGCACCTGGTTGATGCATCCTGAGTCTCTTCATTATGTGCAACTAAACATGATTGTGCTGGAGGAGGCGTAGGTTTCACTTCATGTGTCTTGGGTGGCTGGTCTCCAGTCGTTGATGCGCTCGTGGTGGGTGGTTGACTTCCTAATACATATCCAGGTGTGGTGAAGGCTGCTTGTGCTTGCCGAATTTGAGTTGCCAAGGATGATGAATTCGCGCTTGCCGAGTCAGCTAATGCGCTAGTAATAAGGCAATGACGCGCCTGATTCGAATGAAGTTTCAAAATATTTTGCTGGGCTGTTCGTAGTGCTCCTGCGGAGGGTTTGTTGGTAGCTGATTTTACCTGTGCTTTGTCTCTAAAACCACCGATGGCACTGGTCAATGCTGCTTCAGTAATTGAATCAGCTGTAGCAGGTAAACTGTGCATTCTATCTCTATGGCTCTCGCAAACGTAGCCTCCATCTCGCAAGCGTCGTCCGTACCCCCATGGTCCTTGTTCATCTCCGGAAAGTGGTTGTATTTCTCCATTTATAACTGTCGGCATTGATGTCACCGAAGCCGATGACGGAGAAGGCAAAGAAGAAAGATGTGTATCAGTAATTGGATTGTCTCGGGCTGATCGGGGACGTTTGGGATCCGATTGCTAACAGTGATGAATGAAATAAGTAAAGCGAATGAGGAGCACTAGTCACTGGTACTGATGAATTCCACTGAAACAAGAAAAAAATTACCTCGGGGATAGTAAAGTCCATTTCCAAGTCGACATCACCACATAAACTGACTACAGCGGTAGGCTTCAACTCGAGTACGCGCATGAAGAATCGCTTGCCACCATAATCGATCATGATGGTCTCATTCATACTAAGCACTGAGTACCGGCGTAGTGCTGTCTCCATCAACAACTACACAGATAGACATTGAACAACACTTGTCAGCAGGAACTTCTACATGTAGCCAACGAAAGAAAGCCACCTTTGGCCCAATGTCGGCGGCAAGGTCAAGGAAATCGGTGGTTTCTGGTTGCAACCGGCAGTAGATCCCACTAGGAATAGCTAAGGCATTCGTAAGAAGCACATCGCTGCCCTCATCCAATTGCAAGTTCTGCATCATCCAGTACGGCAAAAAAACCTGTTGTCATGGTCACAGACGATCAAAGAAGCTTTATCTTTTTGGAAAGAAGAGGGTGGTGACGATGTGTGCAGATAGTTGGTCACCTTTCCATCAGGGGCACTGAATTCTTGGACGGAGCAGTATTGTTCACAACTGGCTGTGGCTACTTTGGTCAGATCAAAAGCTTGGATCTACTCGCTCCAAGGAAATAAAATTCCAAGCTTTATCATACAACGAAGTTATTGAATGACGGCTTTGTTAAGTTGTACCTTGAAGAGCAATGGTGTGGGGATCATAAAGCACTGCAGTTCCAGCAAGACTTTCTGTAGAATCAAGCGACCCAAGGTGTTAGTTGATTCATTGATAGTGGCGATGGACAGGAAAATAACCGTGGTAGATGCACCGATGGCAATACGATTTTGTCTCCAAATTCCAGATCAGGCATATCTGTACCACCATACCCACAAAAAAATGACAGAAGTAACCAAAACGGCTCAATACGTGCATTAACTGAGAGCAAACCATACCAATGCATGCCACAGAGAAGCATTGCAGCTTTCGTGGAGGAAGCTGGGAGATGGTGCCTACATTCTTATTGGAACTACGGGTAACAAGACTGCTGATCGGATGCAAAGTCGGCACATTCGTTTTTCTTATAGCACCTGAGGTGCTGCGTTTCGTGTTCATACTATTGTGGAAAGCGCATCCTTCACTTTTTGCCTCATCTTCACGAATTCAAAGCCATTTACGCAGCCGTCGCTATTTATATGCTATACATCGTTTTTATTATGGTGAGACTATGCTGACAACAAACGGTGTTGTCCATGTTGACTCCACTATCACTTTTGTATGAACATGCAAGCATATTACAGATGGACAGAGCAAAGAATAAGCCGGTTTGTATTTGGTATCATTCGAAATGGATGGAAGAGATGTTGACAACATTTTTTCCATGCACTCCAACAAAGAAAAACTATTTGTGAGTATTCTTCTACTATTTCTTTCTTTTCACCATTGCGTCCTATCCTCTCTCGGTGCAAAAATCAATATGCAGACAGCCCATATAGGAACATATCTACATGCCAAAAGCCACCCATTCAGATCTTTCTTCTTTTCGTCTAAATGATGGTACGCAGGAAGATGGTTTCCTTGATCTTTTGCAATTCGCGCGTGACGACCTTGGCATGGAATTTCTCGACTTCCAGTGCAATGTACCCATGTCGAGGGTCTGATTGCAGATACTGCGAAGTGACGTTGATACCATAATCGGAAAGTACCGAGTGAATCTTGCTCAGCACACCCGGGACATTCTGGTGCATGTGCAGGATGCGCATCGAATTGCCACGCACTGGCTGCATGTCCAATTCGGGCGTGTTCGTCGAAGTCGTCGTCGAGCCGTTATTGATGTAGCGCACGAGCTTACTGGCGACTTCGACGGCAATGTTGCCTTGTGCTTCTTCAGTACTGCCACCAACGTGTGGAGTCAAGATAACGTTCGGGAGCCCCATCAATGGCGTGTTGAACGGTTCGCCATTTTTGGCCGGTTCCACAGGGAACACATCGACCGCAATACCGCCCAATTTACCCACGCGAACGGCTTCAGCGACTGCGTCAATGTCGATCACCGATCCACGTGCGTTGTTCACCAGCAAGGCGCCGTCCTTCATCTGCGCAATCGTCGACGCGTTGATCATCTTCTTCGTATTGTTCGTCGCAGGCACATGCAACGTCACAGCATCCGACATGCCAAGCAATTCTTCAAGCGTATCGACCTGACGTGCGTTACCCAATGGCAGACACTTTATGGGGTCATAAAACACCACCTTCATACCCAACAATTCCGCTAGAACTGATACTTGTGAACCAATACGGCCGTATCCGATGATCCCGAGCGTCGTACCACGTACTTCATGCGATCCCGTCGCCGATTTGTTCCAGATACCCTGATGCAATTCCGTGGAACGCAGGAACAATTTCCGGTGCAATGCAATGACTTCAGCGAGCGTCTTCTCGGCAACAGAACGTGTGTTCGAAAACGGTGCATTGAACACTGGAATACCAAACTTCGCTGCTTCAGTCAGCGCGACCTGGTTCGTGCCGATGCAGAAACACCCAACAGCCCACAACCGGTGTTCATGCCACCCTACGGTACTGAAAAAATCCGCATCCAGTTGCGTCTTCGAACGGATGCCCAAGATATTAGCATCACCACCAATCCGCGCAAGTTCTTCGCCGGAAAGCGCTGGCTTGTGGGTCTCAACGGTGTATCCTTCGCGCTTGAACACTTCGACCGCACGCGGATGGATATTTTCCAACAACACAACCTTCACCTTGTTGAGCGGATATGTCACGGGTCGCATCAGGTATTCCTTTAGTGCTGCATCGTCCGGGTTGATAATATCACTTGCAGGTGCAGCAGCATCATTGAGTGCACCGTTGGTCGCGACTGAGGCAGCTGATGCCGATGCAGCGTTCTCGACAGGGGGAGTTGCTTGGACGGACGCCAAGCGTGTTGTCATCGTCATTCCTGGACGATGACAAATGCTTTGTCTACACAGTCTGGTAAGCATTTTCGTTAATGTGTGTCTTCTATGAGAGAATCTATGTGGACTGGTCTATATAATGGGGGGCGAAAGATGGAAATGCAATGCAATGAACAATCAATCGCTCTTGCTCGCTCTCTCTTTCTCTTCCCTGCGCGAAGGAAACTCGACGAGTGACTACGCGCGTGCGTAGCTCTTCAGACACGACAAAGACGCAAACACTTCAGATGAAACCGGTATTTTACTGGTATGTTGCCCTTTTGATAAGGTTTATTACGGAAGATATTGAGGTTTTTTAGAGCTGGTGGGCAACAACACAGAGAGTGGGACGGTTGTGTCCCGTGTTTCTGAACTGCAATGTCCCGTGTGAAGTGCCTTGATCCAGCATCTCATATCCTCTTTTAAGTAAATGAGTTACGTTTTCTAATGTACATGTAGTATAGATACTTTACTTAAGAGATAATATATAGTGTATTATACCGAATTTTATTATTTATTTGAGGGACAATAGGTGAGCACGCAGAAAAAACTGATGGTCACCGATGCTTCCTTGTCCATCAAGTGACATGGCAATGCCTCTCTCTCTCTCTCTCTCTACCACATGAAATTAGAAACAACGATCATCTCATACGAGGGATTATTTGCTTGTTGTTCGTCGCGTTATCTAGTAACAACACAGCAGGATGTCATGACGATCGCTGTTTGCCACCTCGTGGTCTGCGGAAAAAAATAAACGATTCATACACATTATGATTATTAGATTTTGGTTTAGACCTCGTGGGTGGTGATTGGATCCCATGCTGTCACGATTTGACTATCGAGTGCATCCAATCGTGCGATATGCTCTTTACGCAGCAAATGCAGCAGCTTTGTAGCTGCATCCCAATTCTCTTGTTGCCTTTGTACATGGACGGACTTGGGAATTGTGATGTACCCTTTCAAAAGACTGTACATGATCAGCACCTGCGCCGGTGTGACTTGTAATTCTGCAGCAATTTTTGTGACAACTGGATCAGCAAGCATGGTGGCTTTTGCCAACGGTGAATATGCTTCCACCAAGATATCCTGCTTTTCGCAGAATTGCACAAGCTCTTTCCGTGCCAGCCATGGGTGCAATTCGATCTGGTTGAGTGCTGGTTTGACTCTTGCTGTCGTAAATAGCTTCTCCAAATGTGCGATGCCAAAATTCGACACGCCGATGTCACGCACGATTCCCTCCGCTTGCAAATCTTCCAACGCACGCCACGTTTCCGCACGAGTTTCTTTATCTCCCGGAGCATGTAATAGCAATAAATCGATGTAGGTACTGCCTAGTCGCGCATTGCATTCGCGGACAGCGGTTGTGGCCTTATCGTACCCCCAATGTGAGACCCAAAGCTTGGTTGTGAGAAAAATTTCGCTGCGTGGTAGTCCGGAATCTTGGACAGCTTTGCCAACATCAGCTTCGTTGCGGTACCATTGCGCCGTATCAATGTGGCGGTAACCAATCCGCAAAGCGCTCAGTACAGTTTCATATGTTTCCTTGCCTTTTCTACTTTTGTAGACGCCGAGACCGATCGATGGAATCGTCGCGCCACTCGGCAGCTTCTTCATCAACATGAGGTGCTCTCATTGTCCAAGGCAACATCAGACTATAATTCCCATGTTGCAGTTTTTAACCAATAGAAGTCCCAATTCAGATTAATTTTGGCCAATAATTTTCAATTATAGACAGGTCATCATTGTTGCGTGGTATCCTCCTTGAAGTACCACCACTTCGCGTGAAGGAGCTCTTTGCGCATTATTGGATCACATTTGACAAGTCAACGCTCGAGGAGAAACCGAAGAGAAGAGACAGCAAATCGTAAGTAAAATGGACACGCGGCAATACGTGGAGGCGTTTCCCCAAGACCTGGCACAGCGTAAAACGGATTTCCAGCAGAAAGTGGCCAATGTGTACGTCTCTACGACCTATATGAACAAGTGACGTTGTGTATACGTTGTGATTAATTGTGCGCGTATTTTTCCTGGCTTTTAAAGGAGAAAGCATGTGCTGAAAGAGCTTAACTTGGATGCAGTCGTGCTGGCGTATTCACACAACTTTGCGTGGTTGACAAACGGTGCACGGAACTACATCAACATGGCGACTGACGGTAAGTTAGCCAAGCTTATTCATTAGTCTTCCTTGAGCTGTTGACTAACGAGCATTTCTATATATTTTATTTTATGTCTATATATTGTAGCGGGTGTTGGCTCGATCTATGTGGATGCCACACGGGTCATTGTGCTGACCAACAACATTGAAGGGCATCGACTGATCAATGAAGAGATGGACGGTCTTCAAGTCGAAGTCTCGGTATGAAAGCAATTTATAATTACGCCAAGTAATGTCAACATTTCCATGGTTGATCTTGAGATTGGCTGCATACAGGTCCACGAAGACAAATGGTATGCACAAAACAATCTTGTTGCCACCGCGAAGACGCTTGCCACGGGCGATAATATCGCCATCGATATGTCTCATGATGCCGCGGAAGCCAAGCTAGGGTGGTTGCGTGTGACGCTGACCGACTACGAAGCGGCAACCTACCGGTCATTGGGTGGCGATTGTGGGACCATCATCGGTGACGTGGCTCGCAATATTCGTCCAAGTATGACCGAATGGGAGATTGCTGGGCAATTATCTGCACAATGTTGGGTGAAAGGTATCACTCCGATCGTGTTGTTGATTGCAGCAGACGAGCGCGTTGACACGATTCGCCATCCACTGCCGACAAACAAGCGCGTGAAGAACAAAGTCATGCTCGTGCTTTGCGGTCGTCGAGGCGGGTTCGTGCTGTCGGTGACACGAATGGTGTACATCACCACCACACCAAACGCCGCCATCCCAGCCGATCTGTTGCGTCGCCATGAAGTTGCCACGTTTGTAGACGCCACTGCATTGTCGAATACTGTGCCTGGAAAGAAGCCAAATGAGGTGTTCAAAGCGATTCAAGACGCTTATAAGGCGAAGGGGTTCGATGGTGAATGGGAGCTGCATCACCAGGGAGGAGCCGCGGGTTACAAGAGCCGTGAATGGATCGCAAATCCTGAGTTGAATAGTGTCGTGGTCGGCAAGAACCAGGCGTATGCATGGAATCCGTCGGTGACTGGCACGAAATCAGAAGACACGGTCTTTTTCAAAGAAGATGCAACCTCGAAAACGGGCGTGGTACATGAAGTACTCAGTATTACTCCTGGATGGCCAATGATTGAGCATACAATCGATGGAGTGACTTACACACGTCCAGCAATCCTGCACATTGCGTATTAAAATGTCGAAGAGAGAACGAATGGAATGGCGCTTTCTCAAAGTCAATAAGAAACAGGTGATGCGTAAGTATGTGTGTGTGGTCTTTAAACAAGATGAAATTGGTAGCTACTTTTCAAGATCGTATGAAATGATGAGCAACAAGTCAAAAACGAAGTAGACACATACTACTGAGATGAAGACCGACATGAAAGCTTATTTCATGGTTCAAAAGCATCGTAAGATCAACAACAACAGCAACACATCTGGAAGTTTCTACTGTTTGATCTTGTAACCGGAGATCGCACTCGCCTTGGCGCGTTGCTCGCCAATTCCAGATTTTAAGTAGCACGCACTACGACCATCGGGATTTTCATTCACGAATGTAAACACATGACACGCTGGGTTTTGGTAGCAGGCATCACAGCAAGAATCTGGCAGTAGACCGTACTGGACACCAATGTCATTGCCGTAGAAATCTGTGCCCACCACCACAGTCGGGCATTTGTTATTAGGTGGGTTGGGGATGCACTGATAGTACCCCGAATTCCATGGTTGGCAGAATGTGCCATCTGGGCAACATAATGGCCCGCTTTGGACATTACCACAGTACCCCCACGTCTGCGTCTGGCAGGTTGTTGGTGGCTTGTACTCCGCTGAGACCGCTCCTTTCTTCTCGACACGCCCACTGCTTGATGTTTTCAAGTAGCAAGCCGGTTTACCGTCCCAGTTTTCATTCACAAATGTGTATGCAGCACAGCCCTTCGTTTTCGAGCATTCTTCGCAACAGACATCTGGCTGGATGCCGTAGATGGTCTTGATGTCGTTACCATAGTAATCGATATCGGTCTCTTGCTTGGGGCATTTCTCAGGCGTGTTGAGACACTGGTAATACCCGGAATTCCAGGGCTGACAGTAGCCATAGTCGCAGCAATTATACTCACGTGGACGGGAACTATCACCACATGGACCGCCGATGGTATTCTGACAGCGAATGTGGAACTGCGCCGAGGTGTGCGTAACCAATACGAGCGATAACGACAGAGATAGAAGCATTAGAGACGCGAGGAAGCAAGGCTTCATGGTAGTTCAAACGGTTTTTATATTCGATTTGGATCGAATGGAGGAAGAAGACTGGTGAAAGTGGAAAGTGGTCTGGATGGAGCAAATCCACAAATGAGCAGTGACTAAGTAAGATATTGAGAAAAGAGATTGGTGGTGATGATGCTTTTATGAAAGCAAAGTCAACATATCCACCAGCGCACGCGATACGCATGGCGCATGGAGAACTTTCGAAGATTCTTCAACTTCAACGTGAAGTTCCTCATGCAACAGTTATTTGATGAACCCAATGATGCACTGACCACATTTTTCAGCAACTAGATGCAGATAGCGCGACTATGAATGCTTCACTGTCGAAAAAATTAAAATCCACATCTTTGAGGCAGTTTTACTGTTCGAAAACAAAGAGAGAGAGCTGGTCAAATTAAATGATCACCCACCAACCATCCTCCTACCAAAATCGCTTCATCACCTCCATTCTATTTTACATATAAACGCAAAAATTCGAAGATCAATCGCGCCGCTGCAACAACAGAAAACCGAGTCGCAATTTGCTGATGGCGGTGTCCTCATACAGCACGTGCGTTAGATCCAATCCAAGATATGCAAATATCCATGAATGGGATGTTGTGTTGTTGAAGTTAGCCAATGTGTCCATGCAAAACACTTGCAATGGTGGGAGACATAAATGCATAGTTTGATGCGCAAATAATACTTTCTTATTTTTAACCAATAAAAATACTTTTAAAAAATACTTTAACCAATAAAAATAGTTTATGAAGGTCACTGTTTTTTTTGAAACGTCGTAGGATACAAGTCAATCAGATTCTTGGCAACGAGTTGCCAACATGAAGATCGCGCTCACGCATGACGAAGCTATCGGATTCTTCTGTGCGGTAGCGTTGATCTGGTACATCTCACCGCTACTCGATACCTCTAAGCCATGGGATTTTCTCTACTTATGGGACGACAGCTCAAATTTCCATGAAAATGAGATGATCCAACAGCCAGTGTCGGTCGAAACGCTGTACAAGATGTTCACCATGATTAAGATCAACGTCTATGAGCCACTGGGTTGGCTTCTAAAGGCGATCATGTGGCAGTTTATAGGACTAGATCCGTTGGTAATCCGAATAGTTACCGTTGTACTGCATATTGCTGCTACATGTGTGATGATACCACTATCGGTGACGTTGATGGAGATTGTCAACAAACTTTCTCCTCGAAAGTCAATGAAGACCAACGAGAGTAGTAGTGCTAGAGACCAACAAAAACGATATGTCTATGGATGTTGCATTAGTGCATTACTCTTCGCGATTCACCCCATAAATGTCGAGATCGTAGGGTGGCCATCTGCCCAACCATATGCATTGGCAGCGCTCTTTACCAATCTGGCGATTTATGTATATATTTGGGATTTGCGAGACAAGCTGATGCAAGTGAATATTTCGGATATGTATGTTGAGACTGATGGGGAAGTTCGTGATACAGCCATTGCAACACATTTGCTGGCTGGTAATCTTCGAAAAAGCGATTTATTGGTTGCTGGTACAGACTGCTGCATAATTCCCGTTGTTTTGGTACTTTGCCAGCATTATTCTTTATCCATAACAAATGCTTGGCTCTGTTTGACTTTTGTAGGTTTGTATCTCTGCAGTATCTTGTCAAAAAGCGCGTGTATTCTCCAACCAGCGGGCTTCTTTTTGCTCGATGCATTCGTGTATCTGCAACTCCATCTACACGTCTTACGCTTCAATCGTCAATTCGTGTGTACATATATATGGCGAAAACTGCCCATAATTTTCATCATGATGGGCTTCATTGGCGTCACCATTGCGTCGAATCATGCTGGTGCCAGGAGAGACGCAGATTTGCTGTCCTTAACACTTCGAGAACGGATCGTCAAGATGCTGATCACACCGATGTGGATTGTTCGGCACATACTCTGGCCAGTGGGATTGCGTCTGCATTACCAGCTGCGTGAACACGAAATAGAACTAGTAGGCAACCCAGAGTGTCTGCTTTCAGTCGTGGGATTGGTCCTTGCGCTCATTTGGTCAATTCATCAGTGTGCTTGCATCACTCGAAGGTCATATCATTTATTGGCTCTGCTCTACTTTATCGTGATGTTATTACCGACCACAGGACTTGTTCAGCACGGCATGGTGGCCATGTGTGCAAATCGATACGCGTACTTCGCCAGCGTTGTGTTGATTCCATATGGCGGTTACTGGTTCGCTGAGCGTATATTTGACTGGGAACAGCTTGCAAAGATGACAGTAAATGAAGCTGACATAATCCTCGACAGCTCCAGCAACTATATCAAGTCCAACAAAACAAGTCCTGCTGGTGGGAAAGACCAGGAGCTTCCGATTATCTTTCCTCGAAGATGGTCTGCAGCACACACACTTTGGCTAGTTCTCATCTTCCTGACCAGCTCGCTCTTGTGCGTCTCAACCCAGCTGATGGAACACTACCGTAACGAAGAGAATCTCTTCGCATATTCGCTTCGGTAATAATTGAACGCAGCTTTCAGTTAGATGGCAAGGTACTGTAATGAATTAATCTCTGTTTGTATGTTTACAGAGTCGATCCGACTGATTGGCGCATACTGGATGATCAAGCAACTTTTTTGTTTAACAACGCTTCATGCACTCGATTCGATCCAAATTGTCGTCTCATACTAGAGTTATCGGCTATTTTCGCGCCACAAACGTCATTGAAGGCGAAATTGCAGCGACTAAAGGTTCTAATGATACTGGGTGACCAGACTCGCGCCTGTGAGGAGTATTTGAAGCTGCGGGAGCACCATAGCTATAGCTGCCATGTGCTTAACAATGCGGCGATGTGTCTTATCATAAAGGGCGATTTACAAGCTGCGCGGAAACATTTCGTGATGGCTGTTGAAGAGACGCCAGGGTATGAGGCTGAGCATCCACGTGCTGTTCGGAATTTGAAGCTCTTTGATGAATGGTTGGCACATATCCAAACATTAGACAGTTCACAGCCTAGACCTAAGTTCGAGGGCAACATCATGTGGTAGCCTTTAATAATGAGTTCCAAGCATGTATGTAGCAATGATGGTGAAAACAGTTCCAATATAATATCAGTATTGATCCAGTGTGTATACCTGTTCATATGCTTTTAGCATATCTTTTCCTACATACAATGCCGATCTCCCTTTTTCTTGGATCGAATGTTCAGTAGTTCCTCGCGACTTCGATTTACATTGGCATCCTATATCAACACAATGCAATAGATCGAGTATGATCAATACATTGAATGGGAACTTCTGCATAAAAGAGCGAATATGTCGAGTGTACCTCTTTGATGATCGCATATCCACCGTATACTCCACTCTTTTTTACTCGATATGTGTATTGACTGCCAGCCTCAGTGCCTCCTGCATACGTTCCAAATGCTGATATCTCATCACTGCTGTGTTTTGATTTCTTTTTTGCCTAAAAAATCAAAAAGGTGTCAGTGTCATCATCATGCATATTGTCTCCAATTTTACCCTAACATGCAATCTACTTACTGTTTGTTGTTCCTTATCTTCTTCTTCAGGTGGAGCTTTAATGTAATAGAATGATGTAGACGACACTAAATCGGAGCTGAATGCAGAGCTGATAGACGCTGAGACATCGCTTAACACCATCCGCAGGATGCGCGTCTCCTCGACCAGCGATGTCGGATGTTGGATAATGATGGCGTCTCCGATGTTCAGTTCTTGTAGAAATTTCGTGCCCATTTGTCCCATAAGTGTCGTACCAGAGGACAAAATCCGCCCACTACCTTTCATTTTGACTAGCTCATAATTTTCTTGCGTAGATGAGGCTCCATTGCCGTCTTTGTTTGCGTCCGCTTCGTCGTCTCGGTTGCGTTTCTTCTTCTTGTGACTTTTCTTCGTCCTGGGCAAGACACAAGTGAAGCGTTATACTAATCAAGAAACATAGACAACCAAAAGTGGTAAAAAACATTCAAATACATACTTTAAGGAGATGCCGCCTTTGAGCTGCAGCTTGCCGCCGACGGTTTTTGCATACGCCTTCGATGTCGACGACATCACTCGTGCATTCGTTGTTTGATTCGCTTTGCTTGTTTCCTTTCTGCTTTCTATACTAAATTATGCAAAAAAATCTATGTATTTTATCTGAATTAGTATTGGCTTATTGTGGTTCACTATAATGTTATCACCTCTTCTGTTGTATCTAAAATCTTAATATTAAACTTTACTCATTTAGGACGGATGTCATGTATTAAGTAGAGTGATGGTCGTCAACGCGTGCCCATTGCCAATAGCTCGGTCTCTATTTGAAGAAGTCCCAACGAACCAATAGCACTCACTTAAGCATGGGGAAGAAACAGAGCGGCGTGAACACCAAGGTGGAGGCAGGCAATGCCCGGAAAGCGGCCAATAAAGCTGCCAAAGATGCGAAGGCTGCAGCAGCGGTTGCGGCCGCAGAAAGCGCGGAATGGTCCAAAGGCGCCGATATGCGTGGGGAAAAGCGACGTGCCGAAGAAGAACGGAAGCGACAGGAGCAGGAGGCCAAAAAAGAGGAATTGAAGAAGCTGCAGGCGCTAGAGGAACATGCATTGGCAGAAGATAAGTCATCGATCCGAAAGTTCAAGACCAAGGATAAGAAAGAGCTGAACAAGCCTTGGGAAGAAGCACTGAAGCCTGCTGTGAAGAAGAACAACAAAGGATCACGTGTCAAGACGCCTACTACTCCTGCCCCTGCGGCTGGTGGCAAGATGACGCAAGCTATGATGGCTGCCGCACGAGAGGCTGAAGAAGCCAAGAACAAGAAGAGTGCTGGGAAGAATGACATTCAGTTTGATACGAACAGCTTGTTACGTGAGAATCGTAATCGTGACATATCGGCTCAGGAAGAAGCGCGTGATATCGACGCTGCACTGGATCTACTGAGCGTGGGTGACAAGGACCTGGAGAAACACCCTGAACGCCGTGCAAAGGCAGTACGTTGATGTGTATTCAACCACTGAGTGGATGATCATTTCCATGCTAATCCTTATTATCTTGTCAGGCCTACAAAGCGTACGAAGAAGCAATGATGCCACAGCTGCGTGAAGAATATCCTGGTCTCAAACTGTCACAATACAAGCAGAAGCTGTTTGAAATGGTAAGTAGCATGACATTCGTGTCGATAAGAATACGTGATGTTCATCAGTTCACGCGTGTTTGCAATTTAACAGTGGCGTCGTGCGCCGGAGAATCCGCTGAACCAAGAAAGTCTAGCGTACAATGCGAAGAAGCAATAGAAAGAGAGTGAGGAAAGTCATGAGTTCAGCAATTTATCATCCAAGTAGGTTGAACAAATTTTTATCACTTTCAAAAGTGCTGGATGAGATATAAGTAACGAGTAGCGAGTAGCAGAGACAATGTGCAATGAATGCCACGTATGAGCGCCATTTTGGTTCCAACTTCTTGGTTTCATTAAGTTACATCAAACGCAAAAGATCTCTCTTTTTCTCTAAAAATTTTTGTTCACAATTTCCCAAGTCATACACCACCCATCCCAGCAAGGAAGTTCTAATTGAAGAAGTACGGACTGTCCAATACGACCTTCAAATCCAGATTACCAAGCTCGGGAATATCCTGGAACTCAGTCTTCGGGAAGCGCAGCCGCAGTTCCGTTAGCAAATCTTCGAGCAGTGGTTGTTCATACAAATTCACAAATTGTTCGCGTAGTCGATGGTTCATGGTATCGACCGAGCATGCGTGGGTCCAGTAACTATCATGCACGGCAGCAAACGCGATCTTGTCGTCTTCGAGGCACTTGTGCGCCGTCATGAGCATATGTGTCGAATCCAACGAGTGCACAAAGTTTGGAGGAAAAGCGGATTTCTGCCGACCATTGCTCACAGGAAGTTGCTCGGTCAAGACCATCAGCACATGCTGGACCTTTGTGCGCACTTGCTGTGAGGTGTTTCGACGATAGGGCTGCACAACCGGGAGGCCAAGTGGTGTGATCCAGGACATTGCTTGGCCATTGCTAGCCACCTTTGACGCACAATCGCCCAACCACGACATGATGTTACGTGCTGAAGTAAAAAGATCTCCCATAGATTCCATCGTCACTTCGGCAGCATAACATGACGCATGATAAATCTGATCTTCCAACTCTGAGTCCATCAACAGACCTTTCGTGAGGAACACTTCCTCCAGTCGGGCTGAGATCTGCTTGCGTGCACCAATGTACGTTACACCGTACACACTGGTCATAACGGTTTGCTTGACCACTTTTCGTGTGATCGTGCCCAACAAAAATTGTGCGTGCTTCTTGCGACGGCGTAGGTTCCATTGTTCGCGGATGGTAAGCTTGCGTGCTCGTTCCGCTGGACTGTCGTCATCAAAGATCTTTTCAATGTCTGGGATTTCATCAGGCAATTCCATTGCAGCGTCGCGTTCCACTTTCCGCATCACCTGGGTGGCTACACCAGTGTAGACATCACTAGGGCGTGGCGCAGGCACGAGATTCACTTGTTCTCCACCCATTTGATCACGACCAAGCGCGGCATAATGCTGCAGACCATTACATGAACCATCCTGGTGAATCGGGATGTTCGACATGTATTTCTCTGGATCAGGCGACTCCAAGGCACGCTTCAACTCAAAACAGACACCCAACGCCAGGAATGGGTAGTCTGCGTCCTTCCACCACGCACAATCGCCTTCACCAAACGGATCAGTCGCCGAAGCGATGGCTTTGTCGATATTCTTGTTCGTGAATTCCACGCGTTCATCAAACGAACATTTGTCGACACCAAACACGTTTGCGAGATGAATCTTCATCCACCGCAGTCCATTTTTACCCAATGGCTTGCGATCTCGGAAAATGAGCAATGCACGCGACAGATCCGAACCCAAATGGTTGAGATTTGGTGGAATTGGATACACACGTCCACGGAAATCCATGTTATAGGGGAAGTAGAGAGCCTTTTCGTCCTTGAATTCTTCTGCAACCTGAAGTTTGTAGAGCGTATCGCATCGCAGCGAATGCAGCTCTTGGTTGTGTTGTTGCACCTATTGACAAAAAATTCCACAACATAAACAACAGTCAGCCATCTCATTCGCCTTTCAACAGAAGCGCGGAGACACTTGCTTAAACATATATGGATGATGAGGGTGATGTGGGTCGTTAATTTCACCCAAACACTTCGACAGCTCATAAAAAGCTATTGCCGATATTTTAGTGCTTGGATGAATTTACGAGCGCTTGCTATTGCAAGCAGTTTGAACCCAAAAGACGTAGGTTAGAATGCGTCTTCTGGGCTTGATTATGCTGCGATTCATTCATCGACCCTCCTCATCAAACTGATCAAACTCACCTTGCGAACCATCTTCTCATACGCGTCGCGCTTCTCCGGATCATCTTGGTATTCTTCTTTCCACTCAGGCAATTCGATATCTGCTCTTTGCGGCAAATCGCCAAAACCACCACCATCTTCCCACATCTTCAAAATCACACTCAACACTTCCTGGTTGATCACCCAGGGCACATCCGCTAGTAAATTGAGCGACTTGAACAAATCGTCCAAATCGCCGCGCTTCACGCAGTCCATTTGCCAGGCCGAGTCACGTTGCCGCATGATCTTGGTATGGAGCTTCAAGTAGCCGCCGTTCACGACATTGTTCCAGTGCTTGGGAGGCACCAACATGGGCAAATATCGAGCCGTCCATGGCAAAATGTTTGCGCCGGGTTTTGTGCTTAGCACAGTATTAGCGATCTGTGGATGGATCTTGATCACACCGGCACGGCGGTTGCGTTCAAAAACGTACTCGTGTAAGAATGCCTGATTCGATTTCGTCCCGTCACTGCCGTCACTCTTCACCGAGTCTGGAAGGAAACACGATCGTTGAATACAATCGATCAATGCGGCACCAACTTTCAGATTAATTTTCTTGTCCCAACCACCAACATCGTCATGGTAGCTGCGCATGCGCGCCTTCACGAAATCGCTCTCGATGTTGGCGGTCATCTGCAAATAAAACTTATCCTTGCCACCACGCTTTTCGGCGCGCTCTTTTTGCACAATAATCTCTTCCTGAATAGCTTTCCCCATCGCCAACGCGAGCTTAATGAATTTCGGACCATTCGCTTCGCCCAAACACATGTTGAGCATCACATTCATGCCAGTCGCTGCCAGCACATCCGCCTTTAGCATCAATAGTGCTGGGCCGTAGATGTTACTGTCCATGCTATGCTTGCCATCACGGATTTTCTTTTTCTCCTTCTCGATAAACTCACGTGCCGGCACCATCCAATTGCGAATCAGTTCCTTCGCAGCGTTCGTACTAGCAGCACGACCGATCTGTCGCATCTTGAGATGCGATGACTCGTGCTCTTCCATGGCCATTTCGTAGACAGAACACTCGAGTCGCAACTGACGCGCGTAGAGACGACGAAGCTCCTTCAATTCTTCTGGTGACTCACATTTTGCGATTTGTTCAGCAGGAATTTCGAAATCAGCCAGCCACTTGTCCACATCTTCATCAGAAATGTATGCGCGGCTGCTCGACAGCAAATCCTTTGAGCTCTGCTGTGGTTCGGTGGACAACAACTCATTCTTGAACAGCGAGTTGCTCTCGAAGGGCACTTCCAACGTCGAGCGTGGCCCGATGTGCTGCGCCTTCTCTGCCCAATCGGCGATACTCAACACGCGTCCCGAGTTCAGCAGATTTGTGTCAAGCGCTTCTTCGGAAGTGATTATGTGAGGACTTGGCAATGAACTCTTGGCACGGATGCTTCCATTCAAACAGTAATGCTGCTGCAATGCTGTCGCTACAGGTGCTGCTGCTGTTGGTCGTTGCATGACGCTGATGCTACCGCCATGACGGCGATGACTCAGCAAAAAACGCGCTTTACGCGCTGTTGCAGAAGATGACAATCGCAGAATCGGACGAGTGGTTGGCATTGTTCACTCTCTACCTCTTGATGTGGTTGAGCTTGTCAGTTCCCGAGAATCTCACAATGCAACGATACTCATGCACAGAAGAATTGAGAGGTGGTCGTAAACGCCAAAGAGAGACGCAATGGAAGTGATTGCGCCAAGTGAAAAAGAGAGCTGCTTCGAATGAATAGAAGACAAGGAAGCAAACACTTCAGCTCCTTGCTTTTTGCTCTTGTTCTCCCCACCGGAAGCGTGGCTTTTTGCGTTTTGTGTTGAGATCGCCAGCGATTGGACCGAAGAGGTTCACAGTTGCGATTTGTTAGGTATGACTGGTATCGAAGAGGGCTGACACATTTTAACCAATTAAAAATATGTATCAGATAAAACGCACCAATCAAAATCCACCTTGGGAATGGGGTCACAATAACAGAAACAGAAAATAAATATCTATCGATCTTGTATACATTATTTATTAGTATTGCGGTTTTAATTTGAACTGAATTGGCATGAGAATATACACAGTAGTGTTTATCTAGATTTTTCGATTTCTTTAAGTTCGCTCACGAGAAAACGCACATAAGCATTTATGGATTCTTGATGAAGATGGCAACGCATGGAAATAGAGGAGGTACTTGCTGCGATCATAACCACTCGCATCATCACTCGCATGATGGCTACGATGATGAAGATGTGAGCTTCACAAACGATCCAACTTTAGCGTCTTGCTGTGAGAAAGACCAGCGTGCGTATGATCGCGCTATGAAACTGAAGACGCTGCTCACAGCAAGTGATCCGACTTCTGGTGGTGTGCGTTTCCGTCAGCAACTCTTCCAGCCACCAGCACCTACGATGGAATCTCGATTGCATCAACAACAGCAATATCATCATCCGGTTGTGGTGACACCAGCAAAAGCAAAAGAGGAGGAAGAGTCCGACTCTGATTCGGAATTTGACTCGGAATTGGACGACGACTTGGTGATGTCAGCGCGACGTTTGGAACTGCAACAGCAATTCCAACAGGCTGCACAAAATGCCGCCGATGGATATGGCATTCTCCAGGATGTAGATCTCACTACGATAGTGAAGGAGCAGAATACGCAGCCAATGATTCCTCGAGTGGTGTTTGTGACCAATAATCATTTCAATACGGTGGCTATGCGGTCCGCTATGGAGGCTGTGGCAAAAAAGTTTATCGGCACCAAATTCTATGTGGTGCAATGGAGCGAAAAAGAAGCTGCGCTGCAACATCAACTGCGACTTAATACTGTGCCATGTGTGGCTGCGTTTCGACGAGGCGAGCGCGTAGCTTGCTTTGCACTCGAGGGAAAAAGCGCAACTGATCCAGTCACATTATGGGAAGGATCGATCGTGCCGTGGCTGGACATGTGCAACGTATTGACAACAGCAAGACAAGTAGAAGACAAACCTAAGAAAACGGTGGCTAAGGGTGATGGCGATATTGTTGACGACGAAGATTGCGGTGAGGACTCTAGTTTTGATTGCGGTGTGAAAGACTGTCGCATTCGCTTCAGTTTCCAGCATGAACATGTTGGGCCATCGCAACAATCGAAAGAGACGATTTCGTCCTGGCGCACGGGGTAATTTGGATGTGAATAATTGTCAAACCATCTTGAAATATGTAGCATTTGCCCACAGCATTAAATTAATCGCATTTTCACTTTTACAACTCAAATTTCGTCTCTGAAACATCACACATCTTGAATGATTGCTTATAGTGAGATCAAAATTCATGCATAGAAAACCATTTTTGTTCTATGTGAGCAACCAAACAGTCATAGTAACATGGCGTTCTCCATGAACTACAACAGCATTTCTCACAGTAAAGTTGTATTTCTGCCCATTCGAAAGTTGTTGCCATTTTATTCAAGTTTAGAAATTGGAAGTCATGGAACAGTGCGAGTAATATGAAGAGAATTATATATATCACGGATATTCGCCGAAATCGCGAGTGACGATTAGTGGAAGTTGCCCAAAAACCATTTGTAACTTTGCATTTCTTCGCATCGGAGAGATTGATCAATTTTACGGTTAACGAGTTGTTGACAAATGGCGCTGCGGCAATTTCATCAAAAACTTTGGGGGCTGCTTATAATACATTTGAGCTGGAAAATTTGGAATGATGACAAGCTGATACCACCCAATTGCCGCTGTGAAAGAATAGCAGAATCTCGAAGTGGCTAAGCTTGGAACTCGTGTACATAACTTTTACACATAATCACAGCGTGTGTTTTTGTCACTTCGTTTCGCGACATACAGTATCGCTTTTCGTGGAATGTGGATTGGCAATGCTTGTCCTACACAACACACACACTTGTCTATCGGAACGCATGAACAACTGAACAACAAGTGCGCGAGCCCGCATTTCTGCACCGAATCGAAATCTATTTCGAAAAAAATCGAGAAAGTCGCTGATGCTGCGTTAAACGTGCGAGATTCTCAATACCGATGGTATCTCGCGTATTACGCATGAGACTCTCCACGGTCTGCTGAACAGCCAGCGGGACATCATGTTATACCAAATGGTAACGGTCTTTCTGGCTGCACTCTGAGTTCCATCGTCCAAAGCTCAAATTGATTGTCTTCCAGACCAACCGTTCGTATGCAGTCACACGTGTGAGGGATGTGTGTGTACAATCCATCTGCTCAACACAACCCAATGGTGGGTCGCAGTGGGAGAAGAGATCTGCTAGTGTACCGTCATCGGGCTGTCTACAATTGCATGTGCTTCCGACAGCGACAATGAACAGACGCGATCTTTGGTTACGTCACTATGGGAGAGAAAACTTGAAGAACAAAACTGACCAACACTCCAAGATTGCTATAAAGACTATGGGGAAAAATATTCTGTTTATGAGGTCTGAGTCTAAGAATGATCTTTTACTACCACTCATGAGTTCATAATTTATAAGCAATATAAGATTTCTACATGGCATGGGCTTTGCTTTTTTTTGTGATTTTGTTGACCATCATCCTCATTCCCATAAGAGACGTATCTGGGGATCATATGCAACGCAGCACTCTAGATTCGATGTTGTACTTCGATACGAAAGTAAGACAAAATAGCAATAAGAGAATCACTGTTTGCTTTGAGTCTCCTTGCAAATCCACATGCTGTAGTACCAAATGATAGGTCACATGATCTTTTTGGAATATTTACCATATTTAGGATATGTTGGGTATCAGCAAGGTACTTTTATGGAAGGAATCGCGTGCGTCGATTCGCGTTCATCTCGTCTTGGTAAGACAAAGCCTCCTTTCAAAAGATCTCAATCTCTTTGCCTCAGCTAGGAAGGACGCAAACGCCAAATCTACTGAGCAAATTTTTGTTGTTGTTGTTGTTATCGCAATTTTTCACCTATTGACTTTGTACAAACTGAACTTTTGTGTGAAATAAATACACGGAACATTTTCCAGTTTCCAATAAACCACATCTTGGCCAAAAGGGGAATCAATCCGTAGAGTATGATCGTAATGATGTTAATCTCTTGTAAACAGCTCACATCAATCCAACGGACTGAATACATGGATGGGCTTCAGTATCAAAGAACGCAGGATAAGGATGCTTCGTCCATCATTAAAAAGCTGTCGAGCGATCGAGCGATTGGATGATTTAATGGAAGGAATGTGAAAAGGAAAATGGAAGTTGTGCTGAACGCATTGTGAGTTTTGGGTTCAGCGTTTCGTCACCTCACAAGATCATGAGTGGCATGATAAACCTTTTTAATTTAATTATAAAATAATTTTTATATTAAATTTATTATTAAAGGTATATGCTTTAACAAATTAAACAAACAACTTGAGATTTGGTAAAAAAGATACCTTCAACAACTAATATATTCTTTTAAAAAGGTTTTTAGTAGAGAGGTCTTTTTGTTTGATCTGGAAATAGAAATCTTGAAGAGATGTGAGTGAGGAGGTGGATTTTGAGCAACCGCCGCAATCCATTTTCGGGTATCAGCACGCACGAGAGAGGGGCGCGGCGCGCTTACGAGTGGAGACAGCGACGTGAGCAACAAGCTAAGCGACAACCACACACAGAGAGACACGCAGGAAAAGGAGTCACCTCCATCCAAACGTCAGGGATTACGACGCCGACAACAACAACACACACACACTCACCATCATCTCACATCGGTTGTATGTTGTTTGACAATTCCAATCATTTGACACATTTGGTGTTGAAAAGCAAATCAAATTAAGTATATAAGTGTTTAAGAAGAGGAAGAAGCAAAAGAGTGCAAACACACACATGAGTTTGTCTGTTGGAAACGGTGAAAGCACAGGCATGTCTCCTTCTAATGGCACACAACGACAACCATTTGCACTGGATATCACGGGGATGGATGAGCGATCGAGCGCGGGCATGCGGAAGGAATTGGATATGCGCTTGACCGCATATTTACCCGCGGTCGTGCGTCGGCATTTGGAGAAACAGGATATGCAGAAGGAGCAAATTGTTCCGGATACCCATCAGACCACCGTCGTGAGTATGTTTGCCGATGTGTCTGGATTCACCGCCATGACGGAATCATTGGCAGCAAGAGGACCTGTGGGGGCTGAGTTTCTGGGCAAACACTTGAATTCGTATTTTGAGCAATTGCTGCGATTAGTATCAAGCGCAGGTAATGGAATATATCGCGTTATTTTAGCCTCTCCGCTGCTTCTTCGTGATTAACTGTGTTGACTCATTGCTGTTTGCCGTATTAATCCATGTAGGAGGTGACGTATTTAAGTTCGCTGGAGATGCGATGTTGATCTTTTGGCCCGAGAACAAGGAAGACACTCTGGAAAGTCTATTGCGACGATCCATTCAGTGTGCGTTGCGGATTCAATCACATTTGCACAAGGCCGAACTTGCGCCAGGTGTAGTGCTCAGCGTCAAGATGGGTATCGGGATTGGCGGTGCGACGATTGCACATCTCGGTGGTGTGAGTGACGGTTCGATTCCTCGTATCGAATATATCGCCGTCGGTCCAGCACTGGAGCAAGCATTTAACTCGGAGCATCAGGCTGAAGCAGGAGACGTCATTTGTTCTCCAGAATGCTGGAAAATGATTCACAAGTTCTTTGAGGGGGAAGCTGTCCAACCGGGTAGTGATTTCCATAAAGTAACGCAAGTGATTTCTCCCATCAAACTTTGTTCAAGGAGGCCATCATTTACTCGAGACGATGCGCTGCTACATAGTCGGATGAAACAATATGTGTCAAGAGCGGTGTGGCCCTACCTGGACGCTCATGATGAATTCTGGGGCTCAGAGCTGCGGGATGTCACTGTGCTATTTATCAATTTGGGCTTCTGGTAATGCTTTTTTATTAATGTGGTCATTGTTTCATATGACAAAGCACTAACAAATGTATGCTATAGCGACGAAGATTTGGCCAAATTGTTGGACGTAACAGGGCTACAAAAGCTCCAAAGTGCGTTTGCGTTGGTTCAAAAATGCATCTACGAGTATGAAGGCACAATCAACAAGTTCCTTGTCGATGACAAAGGCAGCACGGTAATTGCGGCGTTTGGTTTACCTCCAGTAACACATGAGAATGATCCAATTCGTGGAATTTTATCGTCTCTTGCGATTTGTGCTGAGTTGGGCAAGCTGGGATTAAAAGCTTCTGTGGGGATTACGACAGGAACCGCACTCTGCGGAGTCGTTGGGCACCAAGGCAACCGTCGTGAATACACGGTACTGGGTGATATAGTCAATCTTTCTGCTCGTTTAATGCAAAAGGCAAAGTCTGAAAAAGGTGGCGTCATCACGGACGAAACCACAAAGCTGTTCACACAGGATGTCCTTCATTTTGAAGAACGTCCTGAGATTATGGTCAAGGGCAAAAACGATAGCATCAAGATTCATCGACCATACCCTCGCATGTCAATCCTATTGGAATTTCACCTTTCGTCGACTAGCCGTGGATATCATCGAGGTCGTGCCTATCCTGGAGGGACAAATGCGACAGGAGCTAGAGCTACGCCAATCATCCAAAATGTGATGGAGAATATGCATCGAGTGCAAGTAAGAGACGCTCAGAGGAGACTTTCCATGCGCGCAGAGGAGCAATCGATTAATTCTGATGGCATCATCGAAGGTGATAGCTTTTGCAAAGTTCGAGATGCCTTGATCGAAAAGTGTTCCCGATTGAATCGTTTCTCACCGGGAGGTTCTTTCATTCTGGAGGGTGATATAGGTGTAGGCAAAACTGCCCTGTTAAGATCAGCGTTGTCGTCACCTGAGGCTGGTTCCTATAATGTGCTCCAGGGGACAACCACACCATATGCTACAAGGAAGCCGTACGCCATTTGGGCAGAGATCATTTCCAAGTGTGCGCTTGAACGGGGCTCGTCACCGTCAATATCATCCTGTGTACAAACTGATGAGCTTTCTCCATTGCGCTCACCATTAGGGACCATGATAAATTTGACAGCCACCGGATTGAATGATTTTGCACGAGAAGCTGAACGAAGAAAGCAAATCGCTGTTTTTGTCAGAAGAAAAATCAAAGAAGGAGCAGCACCAAATACGACATTAGTAGGCTATGCTCATTTGTTGAACTCCATCTTGGACACAAATTTTCAGGAGTTTTCTGACGAGGATGGAGAAGATATTGGTGGTCGGTTCAGCTCTTGTAGTCGCAGTATCAAGTTGCTAGAAAAGGATCTCCTTGACAACAATGGTGGAGAGGATAGGGAGAGTGTTGAGATCAAGACAAACGATACCAATCAAGACGAGAACAGGAACACAGAAAGTTACCGTCACTACGCAGATAGTCCTACAAAGTTGAAGGTGAAGACAGAGGAGATAGCTGCATGGTTTTTGGGTCTTTTGGAGATGGATTTGTCCATGAACCAGCGACAAAGCGATGAATTTCGTCTAATCACACCTGTAGGAAGTGAGCAAAATGGCAACGAATCCTCCACTGTTTTCGAATGTGAAGATGAAGACAAAGAAAGCGAGTGGAAGCCGACCGATCTTGATATGAGTGGAGTTCTCTTGCTTTGTGCCTTACACGCGATGTCTCGAAATAAGTCGACAATTTTCTGCTTGGATAACGCTATGTATATGGACGAGAAATCGTGGATCCTGGCTACCATCATCGCCAAGTACTTCACTAACTGTTTAGTTGTGGTGGGGACAAGACCACCCAGCTTGGCACTGAACGAAAATACAGAAAGTTCGTCATTCAGAAAACGACTGAGAGTACTGAAACGTATGCGTTCGTCTGTGAGTCAATCCCTCGAACCCCTGACGGGAACCGAAACCGAGCAACTGGCACGTCAAATCCTGAATGTGGAAGACATTCCTGGTGAACTGATGGCGATCTTGCTTTCGCGTTCTCAGGGTAATCCGCTCTTTTTACGCGAAATTGTAGCTGAAATGAAGCACCAGCAAGTGGTATGGCAGTTTTTTTCTTTTTCTAATCGATATGGCAGGTCTAATGATGTGTATTTGTGTGGATGCATAGATTAAAGTAGACGAGAAACACCGAACATGTCGGATGCAAGTACAGGAGCCGTGGGGAGAGAAGAGCAGTGCCAACTTTTGTTTTTACTGTCATGGAAAGTTCGCTTCTTCGAAAGAGAAGCACAGATGCAAAAGTTGCGGTTACGTATTTTGTAACCCTTGTACTCCGAAAGCATGCTATCGAAAGCTTCCAGGTAGCACTGGGGATCCTGTTCGTCATTGTTGTGGCTGTTACACAATGTCAGCAACTAAAGTGCCTAGCTCAGACAGGAGCTTGGCTGCTGCTGTTGGCGCGGCGACAGCTGGCGCGTCAACAAAGACTCTGGCGCTCGGTCGACATAAAAGTCGCATGCGATCCATATTCCTACCAGGGAGTGACTCACATGGGGTGACAGGTGCTTCACTCAAAAATCGAATAGCCTTACGTCCACCGAGGACAGTGAAGAGTGTCTTGACTACCTTGCTGGATCAGCTTACGATTTCACAGCGAATGCTGATGAAAACAGCCAGTGTCATTGGATCGACATTTGAAGAAGAACTTCTTCGTGGCTCGTGTCCCATCAAAGCGCACATATCTCGCTTCGCCGTCGATATTGATGAGTTAGAACGCTTAACAATGATCCGTCGCGTTGATCCGTTTATTGGCGGCGTTCCTGGTATAAACAAGTCACCGTCAAACGTAGATTCAGCTTCACGGTCAGCAAATGTGAAAGTCAAGTTTGAGTTTTGCCACGGCTTTATGCAAGATGTCATTCGTAGCCAAATGCTATGCAGTCAGTTGGATAAGCTTCATTCTCGAATCACAGATTTTCGCGAGCAGCAACAAAAGGAGTTGCGGCATAAATTTTTTGAAAAAGCGAATGGCAGCCTTAACCATCGTCCCATGACATTGTCCATCAGCAATACTGGGGTCAACGATCGAAGACGTGGGAGCCCATCAAGTCGTAGCAATCACACCGGTAATGGCGCTGCGCACACAAAAACAGTAATGCGCGCTATAACACCGACGAAAAGAGGCACAAAGTCTAAAGAGGACGCGTTAAGCGAGGCGATGTATCTAGGAAGCATGGCAGAATCATCCACTTCATCGACAGGTTCTTCTACTCAAGTTCTTAACGAAGACTACTGTTTAGCTGGATATAGTCCATCCAAAACCCCTGAAACATTAAGGTCTCAACCGGCATTCATCAAGTTGAAGAGCGGATCCGTATATGTGAAGAAGCAGTCCAGTCTGCTCTCCCACTTTAAAATCAAAGGCTTACGCAATGCGCGTCTTTGGAAGAAACGATATGCCGTATTGCAGAACGCACGGCTGGTATTGCAACACGACGAAGCTGACCAGCAATCTCGCCAATGCACATCACTATTTCTCAAGGGCGCAAAGGTGAGCGCGTGTGACCCTGAAGTGGCTGCTAAAGTGAATTGCTTCCAAGTGGAGGTGAACGCATGGACAAAGGGAAAATACTTGATGAATCAGCGTCGGACTTTCCTGGTTGGTGTGGAGAATGAAGTAGAAGTCGAGAACTGGGTTTACATGATCCGCTACGCCATTGAAGCATTTGAAAACCAAGCAGATTGACAAAGAGGGAGATTCTTCAACCTGTAGGTAGCATGTACAAGTAGTAGTAGTCGATCCTGCGTAGTCTCTTCTCCTGTTCGCCTTTAATAAATTAGATCAGTAGCGCGCTTTCCACAATGCAGTACGTAACAACTTCGCCGAAATTGACGTGTGGCAAGTCCAGAAACGCACGGACGCTCCTCTTTCATTACAGAGATAGTTACGTTTGTGTAAATTTCTGTTTCCACCACGTGTCGATTCCATGTAACAACCCTGTAGAGGCTTTGTTTCTCTCCCTCTCGCGAACAGTCTAGTGCTACAAAAAACCCGGACGAATCACTGCAGCACATTTACGCGGCATTGGCTTCATCGTGGGTCTTGCGAAGACGAGCCAAGGTGGAGCGGACGGTAGCAGCCGAAGGGGTGCTGGAAATAAATAAGGGTTAATTAAATAGACTACTTCCACGTGCAAAGGATCATGTACGTACTTCAAGAGGTAAGCACCACCAGCAACGACCTTGTGGCAGGACTTGCACTTCCAGATACCGGTGACGGTACGCTTGACGCTGTCCTTGCCGCAGAAGGCGCAGTTGTACTTGGCGTGTTGCGAGATTTCAATCTTCTTCACAACCTTACGGAGCGACGAACCGTAACGCGTACCGTATTTACCGCAAATACCAACTTTCTTAGTGCGCTTGCCCTACAGTCACGTTGATCACATCGCCAAGCATGGCACAGCAACAGCGTTAGTATCAACCTGCAATCATAGTCTATGCATTCCCTTTGTCTGTCTGTCATTGGCTGGCTGCAAGCAAAGTCATATCCACTCTTGTGCTGTTTCTTTCTCAACTGGGAGACGAATCGTCGGTATTGTCGCGATAGGAATTGAGATGGGAGATCATAGACACATGCGCATATACACCGAGCGGCAGCCGCCTATGGCAAACAGAGCGGAGGGATATCGCTGGCTTACCATTTTTGCCTTGAAAGATTATTCGGAGAGAAATCGACTTTGAAAAGTAGCGCTGCTGTCGAGCCAGCCATGCACAACGAACGGAGATTGAATGGCTAAAAGAGGCCGGGTTAGTTTTCTCCAATTAAATAGTAGAAAATTTATTTCTAACCAATGAAAATTACTTATTGTTGGAATACAAGAATATTTATACCTTAATTTGATTATTACGAATATTATATGACGTAAAATAATAAATTACCTTTTTTACTACCTTTGTTATATGATCATGAAACCAGTAAAAAGTTTAGAAGGTATGGCAATTATTATAATTGCGTCAATAATTATTGTTATTGGCTCTTACCTCACTAATACCCAACATCTGCTAAATCTGGTAAATATTTCAAAAGATCATATGAAGTTCCATTTGGTAACTCAAGGGCGACTCTGTTTCTTTACATTGAGTTTCTTCCAAGTCACTACAGCATGTGGATTTGCAAGGAGACCCGAAGCAAACAAAGCGATTCTCTTAGTGCTATTTTTTCTTACTTTCGTATCGAAGCACAACGTCGAATCTAGAGTATTGTATTGCATATAATGTCTAGATACGTCTCTTATGGGAATGAGGATGGCAGTCAACAAAATCACAAAAAAATACCATATAGAAAGCTTAAATGATGAACTCATGAGCAGTCACAATTGGTTACCTTTTCAAAGGAAACGGCAAAAACGATTATGGTGGCAACTAATGCAGTCAAAGATAAATGAGCAATGATCGGACGGAAACATAGAAAGCGTGCGTCTTCTTCTGGAACTCCCAATTTCTCCTTTTCATGCCCTTTATGTTGGTACTTATTGTGCAAATTAAGATGCGTAGGTGTTGTCTACGTTGATGGTATTCCGATCGAATCCACCATCCTTGATGCAGGGGAATCTGGAGAGCTCCGTGATAAGAAAACAAGCGACCCGGCAGCACTGGCGATGTTAGACCCACGTATGGTACGTGTTGTATTGTATATCCTGTCTATTGTCAAAATGGACATGAAACACTCAGATAATTGATAGTGGCCAAACTTTCTACACAAGTAGCTGTTCGACAAGTACGACACGGATGGATCTGGTGGGATCGACTTTGCCGAATTCCAGGTCTTGCTGCATGATTTACAAATTCGCTTGTCGGAGCCAAAGGCATTAGCCTATTTCAAAAAGTGCGACAAATTGCACAGAGGCAGCATCTCATTTGAAGAGTTTCGCTTGGCATTGTACACATGTGACCCGAAGAATCCAAATCGCACGGGTGGCTTTGCGCCTGGACAGTCACTTGCACCAAAAGACCTGTTTGAGATGTTTGACAAAGAAGAACAAGGCGCGATTGACCGGGCCACGTTTATTGAGATCCTCGAGTTTCTCGGCCAAAAGATGCCGTTGGATAAAATGGAAGCCATTTTTGCTGCGCACGAAGATGTGAGCTAAATTGTCTCTATATTTGTTTCTCTTATGATGCACCGCTGTCTAATTAGAAGTATATCTCCATGATGGATAACGTGTCTGACAGCCAGAGCTAGATATGATGGGGTATTATCAGTTCAAGAAAGCATGGCTGACGATCGTGGATGTTCGTGCGGAACTCCGGAATCGTCACGAAAAGTTCAACCGCTTCTTACCCAACAGTTCTTTGATGAAGAAACTCGAACTGCTCATCAATATAGAAGAAAAACAAGAAGCTAGAACGCTACTCGAAGCGACCAACACACTTGAAGACGAGCGAATCGCGAGTGAAAGACGGAAGCTGGTCGAAGAAGCGCAATTGCTGTCGCGAATGGTGCTTACAGAGGCACTGGATGCTGCTGGGCAAGTGTACGTGTTTGGGAAAGGACCATTCGGTCGATTCGATGGTGATGCAATTGAACCTGATTTTATTGACTTCATGGATTACGAAATTGTAAAGCATCTCTGGAAGGAACGCGTGCAACCTGGCAATAGCACAACGTCAATTGATGTTATAACAGATACACGTACGAAAGAGAAAATAGACACAAAAGAACACATCGACGGAAATCACATCCAAGGTGTGGAGATGCCATCACGTGCAAGAATATGGAAGACAACTACAGCTTATGCATTTGTAGATCGTCAGATCTCATTGATGACTGCTTTCCTTTGGGGAAAGCGCGTAAAGCATGTCTCATGTGGTTTATCAGTTGCGTATGCACTCACAGATTCTGGGGAGGTCTTCTGCTGGGGTGGAAACAAACGTCAGTGGCGGTATTTCTATGATGAATGGACCCAAGGAAACGACGAGAATAACAGTCCAGGGAAGCGAGATGATCAGCAAAGTGGTAGTGAAGGAGGTGAAATGCGTACAAAACTTGATCAATACCGGCCATTGACTACGCGCAGTGAAATGCTTAAGTTGTCTACTCTGACACAAGTCGTTGAAAATCGTAGGAATCATGATCAGCTACAGTTACGAAAGAAATACCGCAAGGTCTTCGTTCAGCCGGTTCGTCTACTCCCAACCGAGGAGGAAAACCGTCACAAGTTACAGCTTGTTGGGCAGTATTATGATCTCTTGCCTGACACTTCCTCAGACTCTGCTACCAATTCTTCACAATCACAGTTTTCGTATCAGGACCTCATGGAGACTGTTGAACCTGAACTAAACGTCGATGATTTGGCGCTGTCGCTACAAATGCGAGGGGTATACTTAGCGAAGCAAACGCGCGTCGAATTGATGGAAAAGCTTGGGGATTGCCTCGCGTTGGAACTGGAGTGTTTGGGAAGCAAGTTCCATTATCATATGAAAGATCAGGATATAATAGCGCGAAGGTTGCGTCATGACCATCATGAAAAGCAAATGCTTATAGTGATGGCAAAATCGGCTGGGTTGTGGAACGAGCTTCGTTTGTTGCAAGAGGCCATTGTAAAAGTGGAAAACGAACGGTTTACAAAAGAGCAAGAAGAATATTTGGATATGAAGCTCAGGATTGCAGCTGCCAAGCAGAAACTAAAGCGCCAAGCCAGAGAGGGGATCTCTTTGACGAATTCAGCTAGATCGGGATTAGAGCCTCAACCGCAGCATGGGTCACCAACGTTGCATGTTAATGGATTAACTGCACGTGGTCCTCGGTACCAGTTCTTCAATGGTGATGAGGCTCTACATGATATCGCTGTAGGCTCCCGTCATGCACTCGCCATTCACAATTCAGGGAAATTACTCACATGGGGTGTTGGTTCCTTCGGTCGGCTAGGCGGCATTCGCCATACTATGGACCACCAAAATCCTAATCCCGAGAACGACCCTGATGCTTGGCACAGTGATGTTCACGCACCCCAGTTTATAGACTCACTCACTGACATTCGTTTTCAATCCGTTGCATGCGGATTTGGTCACAGCCTTGCACTTTCGACACGTGGTCAAGTGTTTGTTTGGGGCTCTGCCACCCACGGGAAATTGGGTCTGGGGAAAATTAAAGCTCAAGAAAGCTTCACTCTCATACCCATGGCTTTACCTTTGCCAAGTGGCAAAGTTGTTCGAAAAATCTCTTGTGGTCCATCGCATTCTGCACTTTTAACGACGGAGGGGAACCTGTTTGTGTGGGGTTGCGGTGATGGTGGCAAATTGGGTCTTGGCGACCATCGTGATATTGGAGAAAACCTTGTTCCTCGCAATGGAGGTAATTTGCGAGTTATCGATTCACCTACACTGGTAGTGGAGCCGTTTGCGAATGAAAAATTGGTGGAGGTAAGTTGTGGAAGTGCGCATACCGCTGTACTGAGTGCTATTACGAACGCCAATGGTGGGCATTCGAATGCGGACGGAGGCGGCCAACTCTATGTGGCTGGGAGCAACCACGCTTTAAATAATTTTACTCCAATATTCACTGAATTGTCTGTGTCGGATAGTGACGGGCGGCCAGTCATGATGACGAAAGTTAGTTGTGGAAACGCACATACGGCAGTCGTGAGCCGCGATGGTGAACTATATACATGGGGCAGAAATGTTGGTGGCTGCACAGGGCACTCCATTTTGACTCCCATTATTAATGCACCTACGCGAGTCGCATGTATGTATCAACGTCCAGCTAACCTTTGTGTCGAAAAGGGAGTGATTGCCACCCAAAGCAGCCAAAATGCGACATATGCAGCAGATTTTGCATTGGGATTGAACAGTTGCGAATATGCACAGACACAACAAGAAATATGTCCGTTCTGGGAAGTAATGTTGCGTGAGATGAGTCGAGTTGAATCCATACGGGTTGTCATCAAGAAATCATCAACCTCCACGGATACATTTGAAGGCACCTATACCAAGCGTCCGTTTTCAAGTTCTGGGGCAGTAACCGTGAAGTATACAACGCTGATCAGTGAGTTCCCATTTGACTCCGAGGAACGCGGCAAATACTCCCTTATGAAAGCGAAAAGTCATAGTATTCATTCTTCGTTTTCATTGAGGAATGATCAAAGCGAGTGGACATGGGCGGTACCATTCGACACGTTTGGTCGTTTTGTGAGAATTCAACTGGAAAGCGGAATGGGAATGCTTAGTTTGTTTTCCGTGGAGGTGATCGGTAGTGGAAGTATGATATACAAAGGACCACGCGTAAGTGATGTTACTTGCTCAGATGGAATAACTGTAGCGATATGCAAGCCGATCAGCTCCCAGGACGTGCTTCGTGAGCGATATCTACGTGCTATTCGCGCTGATCAAGCAAGTCAATGGATATTGGAGCAGCTGGAAACTTTCCACGCGTTCCTAGGGAACAATATGTCGAAACTGAATGATCCTGGCAATGAGCTGACACATTGTCATACATCTTGTGTTCTGTGTGGTCCAAAGGAGAAATGCGTGATTTGCTCTATCGAAGAATTAGTGGATGCTGCAGGAAAAAGTGTCCATATCGACTCAAAAGCAAGTGGAAGAGATCATCCCGCAGGTGTACAACAAAATGTAAACCAAAAACGAATAAAGAGTAATGCAAACAACAAGGATGAACCTCGGCTTTCGGCTAGATTGACTCTTGTAGAAAAGTGTCAGATATTGCTTGCATTGAACAAACGAACAGAAGAAGAGGAAGAAACGGCACAGAAGCAGTTGGAACTTGAGTTATACGATATGAACGCTTTAGCAAAGGCAAAACAGGAAGAAGATGAGCAGCAGCAACGGTCGTCAAACACATCGAGAGCTATTGATGCCAATTTATTGAAATCAAAGCGAATTTTTGGCGTCAACGGTTTCGCGTCATTGTTTCGAGTAAAGGAAAAAACATCAGTGCAGCAACAAAACACGTGAATTATTCGCACAATTTACAGCAGTATGCATGACAACTATGACATGGACCGACCAAGGTGGACTTAGCCTCTTGACGAATTTCATGCAATGATACCGATGGTTATTCCATGCAGATAGTGGTCGTTTCGGATGTATAAATATTCCAGCGACGCCAAGACCAGTCACCTCGATCTAAATGATTTTCAGCGTGGAAACATAAAGCAACGATCCACAAGTGATCCGCAACCAGCGATTTCTAATTGTGAGTATGATGGATATTTCGGCGCCAGGTACTTTGAAGCGGGCTTCGAGTTCGTCAAGGATCATCCAAGTGAGAGATGATAGGAATTCTCCTTGTTCTGACCGTGAGCCCTGCCAGGCAGTTGGGTCGCTAAAAGGAAATCTGCTACGCCCATCTAGTTGCCCAAGCGTATTGAGTGCCGCACAACTTTATGATGCCGTCCAGATGTACAACAGTGGTGTAGATGCTTCAGATACTGGAAAGTTTGATGAAGTATCGCCACCTGACGAAGTTACAAAAGTCATGAATTTTGACGCGTTCATTACGGGTTCGATATCAATAGATAATTTAAACATGTACGATGAATCACTGCAACATCTTGAAATATCGCCAATACACGAAAAGGAGTGTAAAAATGATGTACACGAAAGCGTTTGTTTGGATGTAGACGACAATAGGAGATACAATCGGCAGGAGAAGTATAATCTGTCTTCCTCCGCGCTATTTGCTGCCAAAATTAATCAAGTCAAGGAGAAAACTCAACAAGTTGCTCAGAACAAGAAGGAAGCACTTTCAAAATTCAGACAAAAAGGTGGATTAGTAAGCTGGCTACATGGAGAACAAAATAATCTTATGAACGAAACCGTAGCTGATCTATCGAAGCGTCATATCGATGCTGGACATGGACAAGAACAAATTCTAATGGATGAGAGCATCAGTACGGTCACTTCAATGGCTGTGGATGCATCGTTATCCAAGGCAGCACCGTCAAAGCAAACGACTTCAGAACATGTTCGTCCATGTTTACCAAGCGCGAATGATCTTGAGTCGTCAATATTTGTCACCAACACAGCACCACAAACGAATCTATTCTCTCCTACTAGTAGTGGCTACTTGCGAAATGCATTTTCGCGCCAGCGTGCCAACTCTTTAGTTGAAAGCTTTTACAAAAAGAATGATGGTGCGAAATCAAACAATATGGACCACATTAATACAACAGCTACAGCTGGAGGGCGTATCGCTTTGCAACCCAGTCCTCGGCGTAAACAGAAGGATGACACTTTGACTATAGGATTTGATGACTTTATCAATACCGATGGAAAATCTGCTCGTGCAAAGGTGAGAAAAGTTATCTAACCACTTGTTTTGCTCTTGATTATCCATATTGAATTGCATCTAATTACGTATTATTTTCGTCGCAAATGTTTCCTCGCCAGCTTGGTCGACGCCGCGCTGCTTCAGCCACTGTTACATCAGCTTCTTCGTATCTTTGTACCGAGCAGCTACCTTTTGAAGAATGTCTCAGCGACCCGAAGCTAGCCGCAGAATTTGTTAACATAATGTTGCCGAATGATTCGTCTTCATTGATGCTCCTCTACTCCATTGACGAGTTTGAAGTATTAGTTACATCAGAACCACTCCCCACGTTTGAAGTGCAAGCAGCATTCGCACGGACACTGATTGACAAATACCTTGTTGATCGCTTGACTTCAGTCACCGCAAAATTAGCAGACTCAACAGCAGCGGATCTCTATCAGGCTATTGAAAGCTATCATCGCTCAGGTGCACAAGCGATTCCGAAAACGCTGTTTCGAGCTGTCTCCGAAGTTATTCTTACCGAGTTTTATTATGCATATGAAAAATTCAAAATGACGCGTGAATACGCGCGATTTCTGGAACAATATGGACGCGAGCGCTCATCCATTTTGTCCATGGAGGCTATATTGAATAGCGAGTGGAATTGTACTGTTTTCTGGATGTTTTTGTATCGGACATCTCAGCATCAGCAGTTAAGTTTTATCATGGATAAATCCTTCAAGCTGGATCGCTTACGTCGCGGATGCCATGATACCAATCTCCAAAGCAAACGGAATGAGGCATACGAAAGTCTTGTAAAACAGTTGAGAATGGTCTATAAAAAATATTTCCACAAAACAGCACCGATGGCATTTCCAACTTCCTCCGCTCGACTGTCTAAGATGAAGGAAGAAGTCATTATCGAAATGAGCCGCTTCGATGCTATTGGCCTTGAGCCTCTATCAGCTGATCGCGTCATGGAGATATTGGACGACTTTGCATGTGAAGTCAAGGAAGAGTTCAAGAGATCAACTTTTGAACTCTATGGCAGTTTTATTGCAAGTGCTCTCTATCGAGAATTTATCATTGGCGAACAATCTGCAGCAGCCAGTGGAAATGACCTAATTCGCTTGGTGCGTGCAAGCCGAATTGCATTCCATCAAGCACCGAATACACCGCCTGTTTTGCACGATCTAGAGACGGTTTTTGCTGGCCATAGTGATGGCAATGATGATCCATCCATTGACGTGATCGATCGTGTCTTTGCTTTTGCAAAGACTGACATTATCCACGCGGACACTCACCTACAGCCGTTCCAGTACGCAATGCTATTCCACGGCGAATCATCATCCAACTTATCTGATGCGAATGACAAGACACTATTGCAAACCATTGAACGCTTTTTGGTACCTGAAGCTTCGCCGAAAACCTTGCAAATTACTGATATCGAAGCGCGGCAAAACATGTGCTTCCATTTTGTAGCAGGAAATGGTGAGAGTACATTGTACGGTGCAGTGTGGCGGATGCCATTGATACAGCAGGAAGGCGAAGATCAGCACATTGTATCCACTCAGGGGGTTTGTGCTGTATCCAAATATCCGCTTTTGGATTCACTGCGCCACTACCTTCGTTGTTTAGGCACACACTTTCGCGCCTCTATGCATTCGAATCTATTCGCGGATGATGACCATATGAAGACCGCATTGGAGGATGCCAAATTGTCTTTCGATGACTACGTGCGAACCTGCCACAAAGGTTCTCGTGTTTCAAGTAATGATCATCTCGTACGCCGCCTCAGACCCATCGATTTTTCACTGCAGGATTTGTTCGATTGTCTGTCCATCACGCACATTCTCCGTCTCTTCACGCTCGTTCTGTTGGAAAAGAAGATCGTACTTGTGGCGTCAAGCTACTCACTGTTGGTGTCAGTGGGGGAAGCGCTGAAGATTTTGCTATACCCACTGGTGTGGAGTCATGTGTATGTGCCTGTGCTGCCGCTTGCCTTGAAAGGCTACTTACATTGTCCGACACCGTTCATCTTTGGACTACACAGCTCATATGTGCGTTCGAGTGAATTGCCGCGTCCAACGGATGAACTAGCGATTGTGAATCTTGATCGAGACTCAATCACTGGAGGAGGGGAAACGGGTTTACCGCCGTTGCGCATGACATCTTTACGTGAGAAACTTAGGAGACTATGCTACCCTCGGCTTTACAATCGCGACCACATTGAATTTGCTGAGGACGATCCAAAAAGCATAGCATGTTTTCCTACGGATGCCATTCGCGATGCATTTCGTGATGAACTGCAGAATATCCTTATGGGACTGGAAACATTTGCATTTCGCTTTGAGTTCAACGATCACGTCGTATCGATCGTGGATACGAGTAAAGCATCCACTCACTTACCATCAGATTCCGCACGCTTTCTGTCAAAATTATTGCAAACACAGGCCTTTTCAACGTATCTCAGCAGCTTGTGATTGGTATGATGAGGAAATTCTTCGTTCGTATTTCCGCTGTTAAATAGATTACGCTACGATCAAATGAATCTCGACGTTATTAGACACATATCTAAATTGCATAGGAAACTCCTGGTGATTCCAACTCGACACTATGGCGGATGAATGCCAGACTGAAGTCACTTAATGGACCTCCTTCTTGGCGCGTGGGTCTCGGACAACGCCAGCGAACGGTGAAGATGGCAGTATAGAGAACGGTACTGAAGATGATCAACCCAATGGCCAATGCAATGAGGAACGTGATTAGCCAAAGCACAATGATTTCGTTGGTTTGTGTGGCAAAATTGGCTTTGGTCACTTTAGCTCCGATAAAGCCACAAGCGACAGCGACGATTGTCAACAAGAATATGATCACATACCGTCCTCTCTGGGTTGTCTTGGCACCTTCGTATCCGCAACAAAATGGCAAAACGGGTCCATTGCGCCGCGCGAGCAAGCCCCCGGCTTTGGTGTCGTGATAAAACGTCACGAGCTGCTCTAGGACTAAAATACACAGGGACAAACCCAGCGCAATGACGAACGCGTTCGCCACAAAGCGCGCATGAGCGGAACCGCAAGAACACTCGATGATTTCGCGCACGATTTGGAATGTTATCCCTTTGGCAGCAGTTGCGGCGAAATTGGTAGTATTTGTGCTTGTGCCACTGCTACTACTCTCTTCTTGACGACCATCGCTGCGCATGCAGATGCTGGTTTCCTGTTTGTCTACATCAGCGCAGATGCGAAGCACACATTCGTTGCAAATATACGATGTGTTCTGGTCCAGTGGCCAGTTATAACGGTAGTTTTGGATCAGCTGGCCGCCACTGCTGTTCTCCGTGTGAGAATGGATATCGGATGCAATGGTCGTAAAGTTCTCTCCGTCTTTGCTGAAATCCACGCGGAAACGATCGACTGGCACACCCTTAGTATCAGAGACGGTTAACAATTGCCACTCGACAGGTACACTTGCAGAGATACCGTACACTGCACCATTCGCTGGCTTGGTTAATGAGAGTTCCATGGTGACTTGTTCAGTGTCACTACTAGATACTGAACTTTCCTTTGACGAGGATGATTTCGAGGAGCCATCGTTTGTTCCGGATGCAGACTCACTACTTTTATCACCTGAAGAACTATTACTGGGCAAAATCGTTTCCTCAGACCCAGACAAAGATCCATCAGCAGAAGAAGACGAAGAAGTTGAATTTTCTTCGTCGGCAATTTGCTTCAGGATGCCAAATACAACACTGACCGCCGTCAATTCATTGCTCGCTGCTTCCTCTTCGCTGGATGTGGAATCGCCTGCCGCGAAACTCACGTACGTTGTCGGATTATAATAAGCCGTCTGCTCCCGAGTTCCCAAATAACAGACCAGGGTGGAAGTCGGTCGGCAAGTCTGTGTTGATTCGATGCATGTCCATCCGGATGGACACGATCCTGAAGAAGTGCAGTGCGGTTCTTGATCGGGTTCGTTAGGAAGACATATGGCATGATTTCTTTCGGGTACATTTTTGCACGTCGATCCTTGCGTACACAATGTTGTCTCGAGTCCACAAGTGCCGTTGAATGGAACACAAGTAATTGCGTCACTCGGTTCATGGTCAGTTAGATATCTAATCGCTTCTGTTGCGATTACACGTTCTCCTCGCTCAACAGCTAATCGTCTATCAGTCACTGCGACAGTGGTTTCTGGTATCATCGTGCAGCATTCCTGTGTTGCGAAAATGCCGCTGCACAGCAATGTCAGCACTAAACAAAGAAGGAACAGCCGATTAATCTCTCACACACTGCTCAAACAAAAATAAAAAAGAATTTAAGATTCAAGACACGTACATAATGCCAATGTGAGGACTAAAACTCGATCACGCTTTTTATATGGATGGCGCGGATTGGCCATACAAATCGCGAGCGCTGGGTGATTGTTCTTCCTGAAGTGAAAAATAACCAGAGTAAGTTGTGTAAGCGCTATGGGATCGATAGCCAGATGAAATATGCATAGTGTGCTCACATACATGTATGTCCATAGATCTGGCAACCAAGCATTCTGCAATCGAACTTGCTTGGAGGCAAAGGTATCCGCAGACGCTCTTAATGATCCACGCATTCGTGACTGTATTGGCGTTGGAAATTGTGCGACACCTGCAGGAGCACCTACAGTATCATATTCGTTTCTAACTTCTTGCTCTGGAGATGGACCGCTGACAGGACGTAGCTCGCTCATGACTCTGCTGACCGCGCGTTTCGGTGGTGCGTGCAACATTTCTTCCATATCCAACGTCTTCCGTAGGTTTTGGATCTCTGCTTCCGACCGAGAATTGCTACTGATGTCATCGTTCGGGGCTAAAAGCGATCGGCGGGGCAACATTCGATCGATTTGTCGGGGTGGAGTTGATCCATGTGACGTCCTTGCTGTCGCGGTAGTGGTGATCGGATTCGATTCGGGTGTGACGGTTGGCAACAGGAAATCCGAGGCCAATCGCGTGTAATAACTTGAACGTTTCTCCGATGAGGCGGCCGGATCTTCAAATACGGATCGCTGATTGTTTATAATCGAACCAGGCGCGAAATCGACATTTGCAGCTGGTGTGCTGCTTGTACTGCTTTCTCCTTGGCTTTGTTCCAGGTCAGAATTTGACTGAGTAACTGTTCTCGGTTCTGTAATAAGATGGTTGTCGACTTCAACTTGGTTGACCCGGCTGCTTCTGTGATCGCGCGTTTGTGCATGTAAATCCCGGACACTCAATGGATCGGATGGAGGATTTGCTTCAGCATTTCCAGTCGAGAAACGTTTCCACCAGTCCGACATGTCGTTGACACCGATCACACGGCGAGGTCTTTTCTTTAAATGGTCGTCAAAGATTCCAGTCAACAAGGACTGAAGTAGTAGTCACAATTGTAGATCTTCAGCAACAGAGGTAAAAAATGACCTAAACTCCTGCTGTAGGAGCTATTTGTTCACCAATAGCTCCATTCGCAATCCACGCCCTCCCTTACGAGAGACAGAGAAAACCACCTGGTAGATAATGACTGATGATAGCTGCATGGCTTTTGTAATGGGCTTATCCAATTTACAATGAGCTTGGTGACTATATTGCAGACGGAACGCAGCGCAAGCACGTATTAGATACTGACGTCCAGCTGATAACAACACATGGCACTGTTTCTTCGTATTAATTTCTTGACCCTCGGCCCGTCTGGCAGTTCAAGACAAGTCACTACTAGCTACAGCATCGGTCTCCAATGTACATCTCGCCGTTTTTTACCGATGGGAGCCCAAGCGCCAAACTTTTACAGAACCTTGAGCAGATCTGTCCGACCTTTTCTGCGCGCGCTCGCCATGCACTGCAGCTAAATGAACAGAAACGAGAGAAATTGTCCCACTTCCGAGTATACGGTCCATGTCATGTTCATCACCCCGAATGGTTTTTAACTGGTAGGAATCCTCAAAGTAACGAGAAATACCCTCATTTAGAGCACTGTGCTTTTTTCTCAACGATGATTGGCTAAAAAGTTTGGAATAAAACAAAGACTGATATTGATATGCATATATTTTACTAATATTTTTTATTAAATATGATTGGTCAAAATACATAGATTAGTGACATATTATTGGTTGGCTTCTTTTTACGAATGTAATCAAATAAATTCAATAATCATTTTACTGCTGCTCAATTCGTTACCATATTGCGTTGTAGATGCATATACAATAATCATGAAGCAGAGGAAGTGTGGAATAGATCATTATAGTAATTGCTAGCAGTGAGACAACACTGTTCTTGTGAGCTCTCGCAATTCTGACGATTGGTTTAGATGTGATGCAGAATGTTCTCATGGTTACTTCTTGGTTTTGTTTTTATTGAATAAAACCAGAGCAAAGAAGCAACTCCTCTTGCTCTGAAAGCCTTAAGGCGCGTGGAATCATTGATTCTTACACAATTCCCAGTCTCTTTTTTTCTCTCGCTATCTTTTGGTGTCATGCAGATTCTGAGTCTTTTGTTGTATAGGAAAGTGGTCACTTTCTTTTTATTCCTGTCTCTGCATGCACTAAGGCAAATCTCGGGTTCGAGAAAAATGAAAGAAAGAGAAACGTTCGTGTGATCGTTTGCTTTGTAACCCACGCGATATGCGTTGTAAACAGTCAAATCTTTTGCGGATCTTTCGTGAAGACCCCACGTGTTAACCTCATGCACAAGATAAGAAATAATACTACAAACTCACCAAAGCGGGAAGCGATTTGATGACTGCCAATCGTAGGGAACTTTGCTTATTCGAGAATAACATTGTGCCCAACCAAACGAGTGTAGTGTGTCAAGATTTAAGAAACAAATAGTGATATAGACAGCAACATCTGTATGTGAATGCAGATTCATATACATAACACAGGAATGGAACCAGCTGGACGCTCTCCATGCAGATAAATCTTGAAGTCTGGGGACACTTTGTTGACTTGTATCATTGCCAGCTACACAAAAAACCCGTCTCGGTCACTATGTGTGTGTGTTATTTAGATAAAACCATCAAATACAATAAAACACACAATAAAAAACACAGTAAGTTCCGGCTATCAGTTTACAAAAAAATATTCCAAGTAGTCAGAAACTTTGCTTGCTCATGGTTATTGTGTTATAATGGAGGCATTTCAAATAGTAACTATCGCTTTACCTCGAATATTCTTGATACGAGTCAAATCTCACGGCAATGCGTGTCTCATATTTACCAGAGATGGCGCAGTATCGTTCGATACCTGATTGCCAATTGCTCTATCCAGTTAGCAAAAAAACATTTGCAATTTTTCCCAAATAAAATATTTTAATATTTGTAGCAAAATAAAACCCAGTGGGTTAAAATCGCCAGCTGGCGGCGCTGAATGTTTTCATGAGCAGCTACTCTACCGTGTACACCTCTTGTTGCCGTGTGCGGTGGCACCACAGAAAGCAAGCATCGGCATCTGGCGCCCTGGCTTCCCCATCCGAAAAGCATATACATCCTTCCTCTCTCTTCCTCGCTTACACTACACTCGTGGTACGAGAGGAGGGAACTCAGTCGTCGATTTCCTGATTGCATCGAAATTATAAAAACAGGAAAGAGAGAGAGAGAGAGAAGAGATGGACGGCCAACGACTGCATCCGAATGGAGCTCCCAATCCAGAGATGCAACCGCAACAATGGAGACTACCGGTAGTGGAAAACGAACAACACGCGCGCACGTGCGGCCGCATGTATGCGAAGGAGATTTTCCAGCCCATGCGCTGGAAACGTATCGCCACACAACCTGAGGAAGACGCGCAATTGTTTGAAAGTGTCTCTGCCTCTTCATCGTCACGCACATCGGTAAGCAATAATAGTAACAACACTACGTATTGTGTTCGTGCGGTTCGCAAACTGCAGGCGTCGATCAGCGAAGTTGAGACGGTACTGGAGCGGTCGGCGCGACATGAATTGCTGGCGCAATTATTGCCACAGACATATGCGAGTGGCGGGTGTGTGAACGATTACGGACAATTGGAGCACAAGACCGGCGAACGTGAGCATGCAAACGTACAGTACGTGCGCTTTCGTCCGTATGCATCCATGGCGGGAAGTTATGAGACGCATTTGCTGCTTGAATACACGCTAACAACCCATTTGAGGCGGTCAAGTATCAAGAAAGATGGCAAGAAAACAAGTAGCAGCAGTGATAACTCCACACAAGGTGGCCGAACACCTGTGGTGGACATGGCATCAGTCCCGTCGATTCTGCATTTGCTACGCCCAGTGTATGTACCGAATTTCGGCGCTGCGACCAAGCGAAGGGAGTTTGAGCACGAGCGGCTGTCGACGAACGCGTTTAGCATTACGTACATCATTCAAGAACAGACACCTGAGACTGTATCATTGGAAGTCATTCTTAGCTGCACTGCGTCCAATGATAATCCCCCAACAGGACAAGTCTCTGACCCTCAACAGCAGCGGCGCAACAACAAACTGAAAGGATTGTCGCAAAAGAACCGACAGCGACAGGATGCGCTTCACCTCACACGGCTGCAGTCACTGATTTTATCGAATCGTCAAAGTGATCGACATAGTAAACGACAACCGACACAGTTCCCAGCGCCTCATGATCCCATGCCATCGCGACTGCAAACCCAACAGCAAATGCAGAATCCACAGTCAATGGCAGCGGGCACAACCACCGACCCAAGCCAGCAGGCACGACCGTCAAGATTCCAGACGTTTGCAATCCCACCAGCGGTTACAGCGAGTTTCCGTGAAAGTGAAGCATCAGTGATAACCCAGACTGGTCGGTGCGGTATCTGCCGGAAACGGTTTGGGCCATTCCGGTGGAAGCACCGATGCGAAGTCTGTGATAAAAGCGTGTGTGACCAATGCCTGTCGGTCATCGCGAACCCGACAGCGGCGCGAAAGAAGAAACGCGTCTGTAATTCCTGTCTTTTCGGTTCAGCGAACATTGGCGGATCAGGTGGTCCTAGTAGGGAAATTGCTGAGTCTGGTAGTTCACTTCCAGGTGCAGCTGCACCAACTTCTCAACCACAGACAAAGGCTCCATCACTACCGGTTCAAGCGGTTCCAGTGCAGCAACAACGAGAGACGATTGGCAACATGCCGAGAAGTTCTAGCAGAGACAACCTCGTGACGGGTTCTTCACAACCGCATCACCCACGGACACAGTCTTCCCACGCGCCAGCAGTACCAGTACCACCGGCAGCAAATCGTTCTTCTCGTCGCTACTCGGTGCCTGTCACGTCCACCTCCACCACCATCGGTAGTGGGAATATGGAGCAACGGCGGCCGCCTCCACCGGTGCCAGGACTTCAAAACTACAATCACTACGTGCGGCGCACAGGAACGTCACGGAAAATGTATCGACAGCCGCCGGATTGTTCCGATAGTGAAGGCAGTTATTACAGTGAGGACGAATTTACGAAACCTGTGAACTACCAACAGCCGCAATTGCCATCCATTCGCGCACGAAGAGCGAAAACCGTGACGATCGAGGATGTGCCTACGAAATCGGTCGCTGCTAGCACCAAATCGTTTCCCATGGCGCCTTCTTACCGTTGCAGCTACTCGAACATTGCTCGTACCCCTCCACCTCCACCATCGATGCAAGAGCCTCCAAATTCCACCTCAGTTTCTGCTGGGAGGACGAAGACACAATTCCACCAGCTCAAGACCCCAAAAGCGGATTATGATTACGACTTTCACTGGTTCAACATTTTTCCTAAGGCGCCAATTGCTTCGACAAGCGATGAAAGTGATCGCTTGCAGCTCCTGCAGACGCAACTCAAGATTGATGAACACTCGATTGTGTTTTTAAGGAATGATCCAGACCTCGAACAACTCGCTCATCGCGTCTTGGACGTCGCTACGCAATGGCATGGCTGCAGTATCAATATTGTGAGCGCCAGAGATGTTTTTTGCCTCGTCAACGCCTCAGCTGACATGGACGCCAGCAGCATCACGACTACGTTCCCCGCTGTGGTTGTACAGGATGTCATGCCACGTGAAGAATCCGCCAGCGCTTATGCCGTTTACCACCGCTCACCGTTCTTCGTACCGGAATTATCAAAAGACGATCGCTTTATGGCACATCCATTACATACCGACCACGACGCTGTATCCCTGCTCAGTCTGCCGCTTTACTTGTCGACGTCCATGTTCAATTCGCTCGATGACCGGCACTGCATCGGTACACTTGACTTATGGAAACTCGATCACGTTGCTGCGAGCAGCTATGTCTCGCAAGAATGGTGGCGAAATATGGAAGCTTTGATGCTGGAGATTAGCGCCCGCATTGAAGTATTGGCACGTGAAAGCCATCATTTCTTGAAACCGCGCAGTAAGAAGGCGTACTCAGTAGAATCTTCCTGTGATAGCCGAAGCAGCACAAGAAGAGCCGACTCATTCGATATGGACCTGTATGAGGCAGAGAGCGAACTAGCGATGATGGCCATAAACGGACTGTCACCCACATCGTCAGTGTCCTCGATTGACCGCCTCACGAGTCTGCCGTTCACAAAGGGGAGAAGCGCAAGTTTGTTTGCGGACAAACGCACGTGGCAGTACAGCGACAGTGACAACGAAAGCACAACTAGCAACACCAGTCGCAGTAGTCGAACGTCCAGGTCGTCGCAACGATACTCGGCAGCCGAACTGCATTCAACCATTGAATCGTTGCTACACCAAGCGAACGAGACGTCACATATGACCTCTAATTTGATGTTCAAAACGGCCTACAACGTCTAAGTGGAAAAAATCCTTATAAACTACCTGCATGAGTTTCTTGTTCACTGGAAATGCCCGCGATATTCTGATTTTTTGATTGTGTTTATGTTTGGTGAGTGAATAGTAACGAAAAAAGTGAGATTACCAATTCAAATTAATGCGTTTTGGGGTATTGTAGCCATCGTTAATGAGTTCACTTTCCTCACTCTATGTGCTTTACAGCCATTTTTGTGTCATTTTCATTATCGATCCAAGCTCCCACCCGAATCAACAATGCTTTCCATTATACTGTTACCTTTTTACTGCGCGTGCTTCATCACTTGGAACTTACTGATGTGGATGCAACGCAATATACAAAGCTACCAGGAACGGCACCGCAAAACTACGAATTAGGAGGGAAGCATGAGGTCCAAATGTATGTGCAAACAGAATTCGAGATTCCCTTCCTCATCCACTCGAATCTGTCTCATATCCCTCCCTCCCTCGTCGACATACTTCGCAGTATAAGTGACAGGTCTCATTGAGCGTCAATCATTGGCCACCAATCGTTTCCAATCCAACAACCGACGCAGCCGCGGCTCTGCTCTTCCTCAAGAGATGAAGCTCCCCATACTTACCTTCAACTTCAAGCACAAAACATCCGGATCACAAGTTTTGGTGCGTTCATTGCAGTTCGAACAAAAATGTCCTTCACTGTACTATACTCTCTTAACTATCAGCACTAAGATATTTTGTGTTTGTTCAATCTGCCAATCCTACCCACTCATCTGTCCACTACGGTACTTGTCCATCTTTCTTGTCTGTCTCTTGGTTCAGTGACGTCGAGGGTGTGGTGGCGAGCAGCTACAGATTTGCACTTATCCCACATTTTACTTCTATGTCGAAGGACAAGAAGAACGCAACGAAGCAACCTCTACAACACAACCAACAGACATCCATGGACTCACTTACGCTCTCAGAAGCCAAAGGCTCCTCCTCTATGGTGCAAACAAACCCCAGCAACGGTGGCACAACCCCCACAGCTCGCTCGATCTCCAGCGCTGCACTCGTCAACAACGCTGCACGCGTCGATTCGCTGCCTGTGTCCTACACATCATCTACTCCACTGTCACCGCCAGCACCTTGTATCACCAGCATCACTGCCACGGGCACCATGACCCCGAAAACACGCCCGCATTGTCTCATCATCTACACTGGTGGCACCTTTGGCATGGTACCAGATGAAGACGGCGTGTTGCACCCTAGCAGTGGATTTTTGGAGAAAAAAGTCCGTGAATTGGACGAATTCCAGTTCGACAACATGCCACTTGTGACGGTGAGCGAATGGGACGATCCGATTGATTCGTCTGATATGTCCCCGAGTGATTGGATGCGGATTGCGCAGGAAATTGAGCAGCAATACTGGGATTACGATGGGTTTGTGGTGCTTCAAGGCACTGATACAATGGCATACACGGCGTCGGCGCTGTCATTCATGCTTGAGTATCTGGGGAAACCGGTTGTGATATCTGGCGCAATGATCCCATTGCATTTCCCGCACAGCGACGCCCGACGAAACCTCATTATGTCGGTCATGTGCGCGGCCAACTTGGCGATTCCCGAGGTTTGCATTTACTCAAACGACAAGCTGCTGCGTGGCAACCGCACGACTAAGATCGCCAACATGTCGGTAGATGCGTTCCACTCGCCAAATTTCCCACCATTGGCGTCTACGGGAGTAGAAACGACTGTCGACCAGGCATTGATCCTGCCATACCCGCGCAGAAGATTCAGCGTCTTTACGGACCTGTCGACAAACATTTGCGTATTTCATTTGGTGCCAGGCTTTGATGATGAATGCATTGAAGCCTATATCAATCGACACAACGAATCGCCTTCTAATAAGGGTCATAAGGCCGTTGTGTTTGCGTTGTACGGCACAGGCAATGCCCCTTTACGTAAGAATGGCTTCTTGCGACTCATTCAAATGGCGATCGATTCGGATATCCCCGTGACGATCACCACCCAGTGTGTCCAGGGGCGTACGCAATTGGATACATACGCGACCGGTGTAAAGCTCTTGGAAATGGGTGTCATCACATCGCTTGACATGACCATCGAAGCGTGTGTGGCGAAATTAGCATATTTGATGGGCAAAGGCTTCCGCGGCGTAGAGCTCAAAGCGAAAATGGAAATGGATTTGCGCGGCGAACTTTCGGTGGTCGATTATGGTGAAGAGCTTAATCGAACGCGACAGTACCATAAGATGGTGGTCAAGAACTTTGCCTCGCATTGAAACAAATAAGAAAAAAACAAACAGCATAGAATTGTCGTTTGCATAGAAGTTAGAGATGGGAAGAAAAAGCCTCAATTGAAAATACGAAGACTGTGTGTCCAGTGAGAAATATCACAACGAAAAAAAGCATTGGAGCCGATGCGATATATCAAAAGTAACGAATAAATACCTTGGGTTGTATTCCAATTGCAGTATCTTGCTTATACAGCCTCTTCAGCCCCGCAAGATGGATGGTGTGACTTCTTACTCTAGGAAGATCTTTGTGTAGCTCCACATGTGGGGCATTGCATACATTCATTGAGTCTACTGATGATACATTCGTCATGGAACTGATGACCACAACTGAGTTTCAAAAGTGCGCATTTGCTGGCATGTTCGTTTTCTTCCAAATCGTCAAACGTGGGTGTCAGCAAATCCTCACCCGCAATCGGGCTACAGAGTCCACATGGATGCAACAGCAGCTCTAATGTGATCTCGTCTTCTTGGGTAAATACACTAGGTGTACTCGCAAATATTACTGGCCCAAGTGTGGCACTATTTGTGCGTCTTTTGTTGCTATTACGGTTTTCCCATCGATACTCATCGTCCAAAGGAAGAGCAGCAGTGAAAAACTGGATAAACTCCATCGCCACGGCGTCAATCAGGATCGAACAACTGAAATTTCTGCGCTGCAGTAGCGCGCTGTGCAATGTTGTGATCCAAATTTGCAGTGCTCGACATCGCTGGTGGATCACAAACCCTGCTCTGGACGAGTAAAAGAAAATTTCTTTCGGGAACTGACATTTTAGGAACGAAAACAGCCACGGACATTCGGCCTTGCAGAAATGACCGCGCTTGAGCACCTGCAGCAGCTTCTTGTGAAATGTTCGATACTCTCGATATGACCGGCTGACGACCCAGGAACTAAACCCATTGCTTTCCACATCGGATTCGCGATTGGCGATAATGATTTCTAAATCATATTGCACTGATTTGGCCTTGGTGTGCGCCTTAGACGCTGCCATATCAAAGATAAATTGTCGTAAATACTGTGAGGTCGCTGGGATAGGACATGTGGCTGTGGTAGAACTATCGTTGTGAAGATTCGTAACGCGTGTGGATCGGAGCACTGGAAGCCGCTCGCGGCGGTGGTGTGGCGTTGTCATGAGGGGATTCGTAGTAGAATAGAGGAATCTATGCAATCAGCCTCCTCTTCTTCTCTTCCACATCTGCTGGTCTTGTGAGTGATTAGTGACTGGAGAAAGAAGCGAATGAGGATGGGACAGCAGCGTTCCAAATCTTCGTCAACGCATTCATTGTGCATCATCTCTTTCCCCTTGTGAGACGGCTTTTCCCTCCGAAAAAAATTCATCAGCAGTGCGTAATCCGTTAAAGTTAATACTATTAGTTGTTTTTATTACACACTATTATATTTACTGCCTTGTGTATATGTATTTCATATTGAGTCAAATTATTGCATATAGAATAGAATTAGGGTATCCCACTATACCCACTGGGAACCCATACCGAGAGAAGCTACAATCACATCATGCCAGAGCGATATAATCAATATTATAGAGATTCACCAGTGATTTATCAAGCCATGATCACTTTGGTGTCCACTTATACAGACACAAGAGGTTCAAAACACAACTTTCCTCACCCCGAAATACCGTAATTACTGTTTTAAAAAATCTTGAATGGATACTTAATTGAAACTCGCAATGGCATGATGATTATTCATCAGTAGCAATAAGAAGGGACTATGTCGGGGCTCTTGTGCGATTACTCTGATTCCTCTGCCGACGAGGAAGAAGAAGCAAGCAGAGAAGCGTCATCAGTGGTGTCTACGGCAACAACAACGGTGTTACCATCGGCGGAGGACCTTTTCGCTTCGGATACGACCAGCGTCAGAGTCAACCAACCGTCGACGACCACAAGCTATGCGACAAAACGCACCTTTGCAGCACATGGTATTAGCAGTAGTAATGACAGCAGTAATCACACAGAACCAGCCAAGCGATTAAAGACAAATGCATCGATAGCTTCTGGAATAAGTAGACAGCAAGTACAGAATCCTGTACCGAAGATGTCGCAGCATTTTGCGCCACCACAACTGAAGCGACCGAATGTGTCGACAGAAGATCGGGGGTAAGTGAGGCAACCGATTTTTAATAAGTCAAACAAGTGTAAATGAGTGATTTTGTATGGATATTATGGTCTAGAGCCTGGAACTCGCAGAAGACCATTGCGCTGCAGCAACGTGCCAAGGCAAAAGCGGCTTCATCTGCAAACTCATAAAACATAATCAGATTTTTCTGCAGATGCAATGGAAGCCGATGAAATCGACATTTGAAAACGGAAACAATGTTGCAACAATCAAATATGAATGAATGGCAAACAAATAGATTTAGACCAAAAGAGAATGTGAAGAATAGAAGAGATTTGACATTCTTGCTGACAAAGTGATCATTCAGTGATAAATATGATGAATGCATGGGTACCCTACCATGGCACCGCACGACTACCGAGTACAATGTGGGGTTTTGAGGTCGCAATGGGAGATCGACATATTAAAATAACGGTGACGCGTACGCGGCCATGGGATCTATTTGAACTTTGGCCGCTGCAGTGCTGGCGGCGACTCGATTCCTCGACTCCTTCATACTTGCCAGTCGTGCATCAATGAGCTCCAATTTCTTTTGCAGTTTTTCCACACGCCCGGGAAAATTCCGCAATCGATCGGCATATTCGATCAGTGAGTGTCCTTCGGCCTGCTCAGCTTCTTTCAGACCTACAGACAGATGTAAACACAATCAGTTTGTTAAATCTAAATTTCTCACCCCATTCCAATGGATGCTTATTTGTTTTACTACCTGCGATCAGCTGTTCAACTGTTTCCTGCAGTTGTTCTTGTGCGGCCAGCAGTACCGAGACATAGTTGTGACACTTCTCCACTTTTGGCCAGAGCGTCACATACATACCCTTGGCGAAGGAGGCGTCATCCATTGTTGTTTTCTCGTTCATCTTGTTTAGTGTGCTTCCGATTTTCAGAGAATAGTTTAATCGAATCTTCTTGTGGTGCTTTAAGATAAGCTGGATGCGATTGAATGGGTATGCGGAGGATATAGGAGCTTGCTTGTCTCCACAGACACCGAGCACGGATGAAGAGGGGAGGGAAATGCGTGAAGCGATGACTATGGTGCCGGGTACGTCTTTCTTTCGTCCCGATCTGCGCCCACCACTCACGTGCTTGAACGATGATGTTTTGGTCGCGAATTACCAATCTTAAAGACATAAAAACGCGACTCGGATCCATAAATAACTGTATTTTATTTCGTTTTTAGTAAAAAAAGACTAAAGTAACTGTTTGTGAAGGCCGATTTAACAAAGGAGAATCAGGTTGTCTGTATTTTGTTGTATCCGTTTGGCTAATGGAGGAATCTGGCGCATGATTCGAATGCTATGCTTCCCCCACTTACGTGAGTCGTGAATGAGTGGCACAGTTTGTTATACATCCATTCATTACGTTTATTTGTCCTGAGCAAGCGTTTATGTCTTAATACATAATAGTGTATCCAGTGTTTGCTGACGACAGCAAGTCACACAGATGGAAATCCGTGCCAGGACTATGATGGCTGGAAAGTCTCAGTGTGGACGACCACATCAAACTGCTTTTTTTCTCTACAAAAGTTTTCAATTTCCTCTCTTGGATCTGCTGCTATCATCTCATTTCGTGCGCCACAAAAACAATACGTGTTGTATCTGTAAAACATCCGTAAATGAGTCTGTTTGCACTCTCGAATGAATAAACACATGGCACCAAACAAATTACGCATGATCAGTCTCTTGAGTGCTGCGCTCATCAACTTAAGTGAACAAGCAACAACCATTTGCGGTAATTGAAAACATATCGAGGTAACAAAACCTCACTCGCGCTACCGTTTGGCGACGTCATTTGCACAATCTGTTCAGTTATCAACACAATAACGTTCGTGCCAGCAATGCTTTGATGCGACCTCCAATAAGTATTCGATCATCAGTGATCAAATCATTCCGAATAGCCATCTTCATCATCATTGGTCACTCCCAGATATTCTACTTCGTCCTCCTCGCTACCGCTATCGACGTTCCAGTCGCGTCTGTCCGGTTCCTGATCATTTACATCATCGTCTTCTTTATCTCCATCAAAATCTCCGTCTCCATAGTCGTACACTTGTGCCTCCTCATCTTCATTATCACGATCGTACATCTCTTCTTCATCTTCTTGGTAGGCGTTTGCATTCTCGTTTTCCTGTTCATCATTATCTCCATCGCTTTCTTCGTCAAGTAGCACATAGTCTACTCGACGAGCTCGCTTTCGTGGTCGAATTTCCTCTTCTTCATTCGATGATAAAGCTTGTCCAGCCCCAGTCTGATTGTTTGATCTACTATCTTCCTCCCAATCCTCTCGTTGAATTTTCGCTGTTGATCGCTGGTGTTGTTCACCCTCATTATCCTCATCGCTGTCGCTTTCATTTCGATCTGTGTCACTTGCTTGATCTAACTGAGTTTCGTTTGTCTCCTCGTCACCGTTCTGCAGATTGTCAGCATTCCTCTCTTCTCTATCTTCGTCTTCGTCTTCATTATCGCTGTCTAAAATATGAGCGGCATTCATCCGCCTTCGACTTCTCACTTCATGATGTTCAGCTTCTTCCTCTTCGTCATCTTCACTCTCTTCATTGTGCTCCGCTTCATCTTCCTCGTCGTCGTTTTCATTGTCGTATTCGACTCTATTCTCAATGTTTTCATCCTCTTCTTGTTCCGCTCTTTCGTGCCGCCTCCGTCTTCGCGCTCGTCTTGCTTGTTGACGCCGTGCTAGCCGTTCATCACGTTCCTCATCGTCGCTGGCAAATTCCCATTCCCCTTCATCATCCTCATCTTCGGCGCCAGAAAATTGACCAATTACTTCATCATCGTTCACGATAAACGAATCGTTTGAGTCGCTTCCATTTGTGTCTTCATCATCATCGTCGTCGCTTTCGTTACGACGCTGACGACGACCGCGGCGGTTCCGTCCTCGTTCATGCGCCTCGTCAGCGATAAAACTCTCCATGTGTTCCTCTGTGAGTGGTGCATCAGTTGTCTCGTGCGGCTCGCGCAATTCTGTTTTGATGGAGAGGAAGATGCCATACAAAGAATCGACGAAGCGAAATGTATAGACGCCTAATACGACAAGAGGCAAGCATAAGATCGCTATCCCGCGTGATAATAGAAAAAATGAACGTATACAACTATACCTCCGGGGACATCTAAACGCAAGGCTGGAAATGACACTGTCCCTTGCTGTGCCGCACGAGTTCGCTGTAGTACTATATTTCCCTAAGAAACAAATACCGAACAAAAAATCCGACGATAAACACTCAATCGTCAGTACGTACAGGTGACTATCGCGCTGAAATCTTTTTCACAACCCACCCCATCATCAAGAACCGTCATGACGATCTCATTGTAGTAATTTGGGATGATAAATGCATCATCATCGCCGCTTTCATCCATGAAGAACGGAAATCCTTCGCTGCGTTCTTCATCTTCTTCCATCTTGACCACTGCTAGCGAGCACTCTTGGTAATCGTTGAACAGCTCAACAATGCTCGGGAACTCGATGATCGCCAGCGCCACGCGCATACCTAGATATCCGTCTTCATTGGCATCTTCACTGTCCAGCACGATGCTGCGATTGATCTGTAGTCGGCCATCAACCGTTTGCTCAGTCTTCACGATCGGATATTGGGACTGTTGTTGGCGAGAGCGAATGATGGTGCGCTCGTCGTAGTCAGTACCGTCAAATATTGATGCTGACACGCTTCGTTCACTCGACAGACCGTCGTTCCAGTCAGCACCGGCCATTGACGAGTCACTCTCCTCCGATTCCGAGCCTTCCGGTTCTTCGTATCCCTGTCCGCGTCGTCGCCGTCGCCGTCGTGCTTCTACTTCATGGAATCGTTCAGTATTTTCCTGAAGGCTACGGATTGACCATTTCGCTTGCAATTTGTCGAGGCGCTCTGTGTATTCAGTTTCTTCGTTTTGTAGTAATTGCTGATGAAGTTCGGGAGATTCTGGTGGCATCAATATCTACAGATAAATCGATGATAATCAACCGTTGTCTAGTAATTAGTTACAAAACAGTGATCGTCATTAGTGTGTACAGACTTACCTGAATAAGATTCCACATTGTGACGTTAACGCTAAACTCTAATGTGGACCCCGTTGTGAGATGCTCGAGGATTTTGGCGCGACAGATCGAGCATTGTGCTTCGTCGATTGACCGGGACAGAAAAGAATCCAGGAGACAGACACGACTAAAACCAACAAACCGATCATTTAAACCACTCTATATCCAAAGAGAAGGAGATAACAATAGAGCAGACTTTCATACCAATAAGAATGGCCACAAGATACAGTCACTGGCTGAGAGAATAAACAGACGCATCATCCCAATGAGGTTAGTATGCATCTCTCAAGTAACAGTTGGATACAGAGAAGTGATATACGTACTTTGAACATAATGTCATGACAAAGAATGCACTGCAATTCGGCGTCCACAGTCACCGAACGAAGCATTTCATGTACCATATTAAGCACCACCTTGTGTGGTTGCCGTGGTTGGCGGCCTTTCTGAGGCGACGTGATTGATTGTGTTTCGGTTGCTTTTGCTGTTGGCGCTGAATCACGCCGCTGGGCACCGTCTTCGCTTTGGTTTGCTTCGGGTTCATCTGCTGCAGCCGTGGAGGAGCTTGTCGTTGTTGTCATATTTAGCGCGGCTGTATCCGCTTCTTGCATTTCCATTCTGGTTGCCAACTTGTTTCCCTTTGGTATGTCTTTCGCAGTTGACTACTGTCCCTAACCAGACGGGGTCGAGTCTGTGGCTGCAGCCATCGAATTTATTGTTACTTTTAGTGCAAAAAAAATTAACATGGCTACATTTTCATTTTTTTTCCCCCTTTAGCTCAGCAGAACCTAAAATCAGTGAAAAGTTGAGAACTGGAGATGGCATGAAGGCAAGGATGGAACAGTCTGCGGAGCTTGGATGGACTATGTAGGAGTACAAGGAGAGAGGTACATATACGAGTGGATAAATGAAACTAAAAGAGCCAGGATAACGAGAATCAGACGGTTGAAGACTACTGTGGGGCATTTGGAATATACGATGTTTCCCCGAATTTGCAATGTGATATCTCGCAACGACAATGCACAACGACATTACGCTGGACGTAATCGGACAGTGAGAAAAACAAGAAAGGATTCGTTCCTTCAAATGAAAGTGATGATTCAAACATGATGTGGTCGACGTGAACAGTCATTTGTTGCTGGATCAGCTGCTGGTTTGAGTGAACCACATGTCCTTCAGATTGGTGGGTGGATGGATGGATTGTTTGTTGATAAACCCATGCATGTCACTTAAAGCACTGAGTGTGATGATTGTGACATCTGTGAATTTGTTGCGAAAAATTCAATTAATCGAGGGCTGGACGGTTGATTCGCCAGGGTTTTAGTCAAGCGTACTGGATTCGTTGCAATCAGTCGAGAATGAATAAGAAGCAGGTATTGCCACAGTTGCAAGTGTGCCTGTTGCATGACTTATTGGGTAGTGGGTCATGAAAATAGACGCATTGAATGGTCAAGATGCAGTGGATGACAGAGTCATGGGTCAAAGTCTCGATAAATAGATACCTGCGTGGACCAGGCATATCGACAGGACGTTGATTGAAAAAAGAATGTGCAAGTCTCAAAAATCTGGGGGTCATTTGTGAATGAGGAAGTGTAAATTTCAGCATCTCTTGTTTTATTCTGTAAGGTATGAGGTGCTCATATGCCCAGATATGTGTGTAGTATGGGGTTACGTTGCAGTTCGCAAGCATATTTCATATGCATTATATTCTATCATGCTCCGATTCGGCTATCGTACATGCAAGGAACGAATAATTATGGATGGTGAGCATAACATATTCCAGATGAATTGGATTGACAAAGGTGAATAATCCATTTTTAAATAAAGCTATACAATGCAAAGAGAGCTCAAGACTATACATCTTATTTATATGTCCCAAAGCTACACCGTTTGAACAGCACTCGTGGTATCAGGCGGCGTCCAGAAAAGTGAAAAAAGGTTCGTGATGATCTTATCAGCCACCGTCAAATCCTCTTCGTGTTCTTGCCGTCCACGATGCTGGCTGCCATTCCCATCAACAATACCATCATCGTCGTCTTCGTCCTCCGAGAACAGCGCTGTCGATTGCCGCCGCTCCTGCTGGTGATTCAAACGTCGTTGATGCTCGAACGATGGCCGTCGTCTCGCACCACTACCAGCAACTCGAACAGCGGATGTCAGTATGTCATCAGCTGTATCGCATACCACTTCTTCATCGAGATCTACTGCCACTTCCCTTGGTCCATGACCACTAGCGGTCGTGATGTCTTCATTCCAACTTGCTTTGTTCAGGTCTCGCCCATCACCAGCGTTAGGATCTCTTCTAAAAGTTAGCGTGAGTGGTCGAAAACCACCCTGCAACAATAACATCACATGTCGGAATGGCGCTGTGTCCACAGGATTTTTGTTCACGGCGACCAAGCAATCATAAGGCTGCAGCATTTCAGTTTCGACGGCGGCCATACCTGGTAGTAATCGTCGCACGGTGGCACCACAATCCGGATTGTTTGCCTGGAAATGAATCCCAATCGGTCCGCGCTCTTTGAAGATAACGTCGAAATACTGAGGGCCAGCAGACTCTTGTGGTTCGTCGTCGTTGGCTTCCTTTTGTGTGGCTCCGGTGGCATCATCTGTCGTTCGCTTATCCTCCGTGGATTCTCTTCGCAGTTTGCGTGGGTCCGACCAAGTACTAGTCTTTGTGTGTCGATTGACGAAAAAAACGGCACCAGAGGCTGTCACACGCATCTCCCATCCGTCTGGCAATGGTGTCGTGAAATCATCAATTTGATGCTGATAACCGTCGTCAGGTGGTTCGTGAATATCTTCACAGGCAACCGTCAAGTCCACGCTCTCGTGTCGAGGTGGCGAAGATCCCGTCGATGACGAGCGATGATTCCGCTCGAATGAGCCGGCACTGGTTTGCGAAGGCGATCGCTTCATCGTTCCTGAAGGAGCTTTCAACTGCAAGGCGATATCCACACGCGGATCTTCCAACTCTGGTCCACATGCACGGTCGTTCTGACGGTAATAGACAATTCCATGCTCATCTGTCCATCGCTCCCACGTTTCAGGTAGCGGAATATCCGCGCACAATGCATCTAGTTGCCGCGCCTTGACCATGAACGCGCGCTGCAGAAGTGTGCGCTTATCGGCTGCCGCTTTCTCTAGATTACTGAGTTCTGCTTCCAAATTTTCAATGACTTGGCGACTTTGCTGTAGTTCTTCCTCGAATTGACCACGTTCCTGCATGACCTGTTGTATCGATGCATTAAGGGAAGACAATAATTCTTCTTTCTCGCGTAATTGGTTTTGTAATTCGTGTAACTCTTCGTCCAATTGTTGTTGTTTCTCCATATGATGGTTGCCGTTATTGGTGCCGTTCAAGGCATCAATTCTCAATGATGATTTACTTGTGCTAGGTGGCTCCGCTTCTGCCACCATTTTATCAATTCTCTTCACAACATCGTATTTCTTCTCCATCAGAGCCGTGATCGATTCGCAAAGTGGCTTCACCAAACGATTCGCGCGTTCATCCTGCTCGACAACTTCCCAAAGCTGTGTTAATTGTCCGTCCAAGGCACGGAATAATTCCTCATTCTGCTGCAGAAGACCTACAAATCCTTCCCAACTATCGCCTGCTGACCCATTGATAGAACTGTCACCATTGCAAATAATACTTTGGATAGGTTTGTTTGTAGCATTCAGCGTTGGTGACGATTGAAACGACGCGTTCTTATTGCTTGGTGAATCATACGTTGATGACATCCAGGACGGGTAATTGGCGACATTTGTCTGGAAAATATTGAAATTAGATATGCTACCACCGTCCTTCTCGTAGTTGAGACTGCTGCTACTTTGTAGCGAAAATTCCTTCTTCTTCGTCTGGTAGGCATGCAGAAGAAGTTTCCCACGCGCGATCAATTTTTCTTCTGCTACACTCCGTTCATTATTGCTGCTGTGATGATCACAATCGTCCAGTCCAACACTCGCCACCATTTTTAAATAATTTTGTTCTTCGTCGTTGGCGGCGGTGATAGCGGTGATAGCAGAAAACGGAATGGGCGGTGGAGAAACACGGCTGCTCTGTTGGTCCAGTTCTTCTTCCTCTGCCCTCTCGCCTGCTAGAGAACTCATCGCCTTCTTGACCAGTCAGTTCGTCCGTCCGTTCAAATTGCCCACAAATCCGTTGAGTAGCTCGTCGTCACTCTTCCGTTTCTTTCAGAAACCATATAAAATTGTCCAAACCCTCTCATAAGTAATACTGTCTTCTGTAACCAGATGGTTCTTCCAAATTTTGGAGCGGCCCACATGTCCTTATGGAACACATTGTAGGGTACAGCCAACTCAATGGAACATGGCTACACAAGTGGCCATGGGAACAAAAAAAAAGAGTTGCATCAATTGTTTCTAAATGATGATTTTGTTGGGGTTTATCTTCACATTAGCATAATAAGCCCCCAACAGAATCACCATCCATGACACAGACCATCGCTGACCCAGTCGCAGGTTTTGAGCGACAAACATTCCAAAACATCGATGACAAAATAGTTCTAACAAAAATAGCAATAGATGGGATTTGGTTTCAATTAGCACGGGCTCTTGAAACCACGCAGGTTTGTTATCAAAGTTGGTGCAGTTAAGTAAAATATAATGAACCAAGTACGCTTGGAGATGTGTGGAGCGACTGAGGTGGACGCGGCGGTAGTGATGCGCTTCGTGCAGGAGCTACGCGGGATCCCACAAGACGCTCTTTGTGAGGTCGAAGAGATTGTCTGTCGACGAGGGATCAAGCCGCCATCACTTGGTGCAAAAACACGACCACAAATGGCTACATTCTCATTAATTCAGAATTGCGTGACGTTGACATGTGACAAGTCAGTCGCGGAATTTCTATGCCAAAAATTTCGGTATGTTACTAACTTGTTTGCCTCATTTCACGAGATGGATGCTGGGATATCTTATGCGAGCTGGTGTTGGTATACAGTGAGCGGTGTCAGCATGTGACAGGCGGTGAGCTTATGAATGTTCAATGCAAGCGCACCAACTTGGGTATTTTGTTGCTGTTAATCCTGACACTGACAACCATGGGTTGAAATGAGTGTTGCATCCTTAACCAATATTATTTTGTCTGAAAAATGACGCGCATATAGATTCCATCATCCTGAAAACTGAGACTTCGCCCATAAAGAATGTACCAGATCATCCTGGGACGTTCACAATGACGGACAGTACCCATGAGGTTGGCTTTGCATAGTTGGGATCGAAGTTTGCAGGGTTGATTTTGTACTGACGGTTTATAGTTTCACAGCCTCAACATCAATTCCAGTCGCTTCCTATGGACAAAGTGATCGACCTGCTTGACTTCCTGGGCGATCAAGTAGTCGATGCTCGTGATGCGTATGAGGCATTCGCGGAGCAAGATGCCGTGCCACCACAGAGACTCACACTTATCGGAATGACCAAGGCGTTGACGCAATTATGGTAAGCTGAAGCTGAACCAAAATTAAATTTGACGTTTGTCATGTATTCACTTTCCATTTGGTTCCATCGACAAAATAGCGAAAAAGAGTGGGGTATCATTTCGTCCGACATATGGCATAAAACGAAAAATCATCCTGCAGCAGATTGTGAAGTTGTCACAGTGACAAAGATACGCTCACTGTTATCGAGGATGATTGAGACCAATAACGTCGCCGTGCGATACCTTCCATCGTCACCAAACATGCCGTTCTGCAGTTACACCGACTTCCTCGCATGCTATGTCGCATTCTTAAATGCCATGCACTCCTCGTGTGCATCTTGATAAATTTTTGCCGCCAAACTGGAAATATTATGAGCAACACTGTACATGCTTGATATGTCTTATTGTTTCAATCGTCCATATTCGGAAAACGGATACAGATCCGTTGAACATTGTCGATGATTAAAATACTTTTGCTTGTCAGAGTAAGAATCTCAACAGCTAATCTGGGCAAGACTAGTAAGGAAACGCCCGTTGGCAAAATAGTCTGCGCTCGTCACAGACTCCTCACCCACAATCAGTGTTCTGACGCAACGCTATTTCTTACATCTTGATCAAGAGACGTGGTATCGGCGCTCCACTGATCGACACAGATCTGCAGCCTCCATTCACTTGAGTGCTGTCATGAATCTTGTGGATCCTGGGCAGCAGTGTGATACTGATGGAACCTTTGGGAAAGAAGTACACCGGAGGAAGAGTCGACGTCGAACTGACAAAATATTAGCGAATCCCGACTCCGATATTGAAACCTGTAGTATAGAGCATCGAAGAGGAAGTAGATCAGGGCTTTCATCACAGGGTCCTGACATGAAGGATCGTGTCGAACGGAAACATCATCGTAATAGCGGTAATGAGCGATTCTTGATGAAGCAAGTAGTATCCTCAGATAGGCCTCATGATCAAAATGGTGATGCCACGAAGCAAACCGCACCACTACCAACAAATTCGCGCGCTGCCATCGGTGGTTCACGCCCACACGTACCATCTACATCGACATGGGATGCAATAGGTGGTTATCTTCAGGACAGCACTGCAGTCGCTCGTCGCAATCTTACATCCTCATCATCCTCTGTTCGGCCCTCGAAGCAATGGTCGGAGCGTACTCTCGCTCTACGTTCCCCATACGACTTTATTCACGAACGCACGAACAATAATGACGACGAAGAGGAAAGCGACGCTGTAGAAGAGCGTGAATACTTAGGAGAACGCCCAGAAACGGTCGCGATTACAACACTAGACGATTGGTTATACGAAGACTCTCATCACACAAAACAGATAACGAATGCGCTGTCATCCCGACCCAAACATTCTCGACATGTTTCAGCTGGCGTCAACAGGGAAGGCAATGGGGGTGTAGATGCATCGAGAGAAAAACCGCCATCCAATAATCTTCTCAAGGATCGACCACCATCACGGCAAAGCCATGCATTTCCAACCCATTTGATAGACACTAACGCCTTCATAGCTTCAACGAAAACTAAGACAGTAGTTGTTCGCGACAAATGTGGAACTAAGAGGGACAGCAGCACCCCTACTAATGTATCGCCAACGACTACTAATGAGCGACCTCCGTCAAGGTACATGATGAAGACAAAGCGAAAGAGCCACAGCGACTTAGCAAAGGACTCTTCGAGAACAGCATCACCCAAGGAGGCAGCCGTTAACAACAAATCGGCTCGGCTCCCGTCACGTCGATGCATAGAGAACGTGTATTCGTCGCATCATGATCCCAAAATGGATGGGTTTGCAGACGTTGATGAAAGCGTTCCTCCACCTTTTCGGATTGAAATAACAACGGATTCATATCATCACACAGATCCTTGCTCTTCATCTCCCACAACCGCCTCTTCCGTTGGTTCGTCTTCAGCAAACGATCATGCGCACACTCACAAGAGTATGAGGTTTCGACGATTTTCGTCATTCAGCAATCAGGAACACTTACTACACATGATTGGTAACAGCGGTCATGACTCGGATGCGCTCATCGGAAGCTCCAAAATCGCGATGAAACCTACGTAAGTTTCTCTTATTTCTCAAATTACATTGCTGATAGTGTTCCCTGATGTAATTATTGTGTTTCCTTGTAGCCCTTTACGTTGGTTCGGCGACGATGATCAAATCAACGATGCTCATCTCTTTGAAACGGTGACTTCTTCATCAAGCCTATCTTTGTGTCAAGGGTTTGACGCACCAGGGTGCCGGTCATCTGAGAAAGTGAACACAATCGGTACTCATCCTCCCGCAGTTCCAACCAAATCACCTGAATCCATTGGGGTCGGGATAACATCAACTGCATCATCGGCTGGCAGCACCTTATATCAACCGAATGACCAGCGATGGTTTCGCTCAAGTAACAATCCGTTCTTCTCCAATTCGATGGTCGATTATGATGCTATGGACCCCGAAACAGCTATTGCGGAGACGCCATTGTATTCTTCGGAAGATCTTATGGCTTCAGCGATACAAATGTCGGATTTGCGCCTGGACGATTACACCATGGGCGAGCAAGCCGCGCCTATGTCGATCGGAGTGGGACCGTCCGTCGCGGTTAATAGTACTTCACCACTTCATACCTCGTTAGGACAAGACTTTCTAAGCCTGTTCGCCCAGCATTAATACACTCTTTTTAGTCTCTGAATCCCAAAGCTCATATGTCCATTCGACTGCTTCTAGATTCCTTGAAATGTACCGTTGGGGGGAAGCTGGAATCTGGATAGGTATTAACCATTAAACGGCAATGGTTCACGAGCGTTCGCGGCATTATTTTGAGACATAGCCTGTAGATACGTCAGTGTGCTCATGATGGTGGCACCAAACACAGATATGAAGAGTATACATCCAGCACATGTGCAGAGAATAGTGATGCGCAAGCACATCTTAGGACCAACTAGCTCTTTCAGCATCAGCAACGGGTTGGCAGACATTTGCATTCTGCCTACGGGAGGTGGGAGATACGGGTTCATGTTTGGAGCTTCATGACCTTTCCCTACTGGATTCGCTAGTGCTTCCTGCTCGGGTACAATCTGCATTGAAATTCCAATTCGTCCCTATCACTCAAGGAAAACAGAATAATTTGTTTGGTTGAGTGGATAAGTCAAAGTAATATTGGCAAACATACTCACCATATCCAAGGAAACCGCCGACTCGCGATCAGTGTAGTACATAGTTATCCACTCGGCATCGTCAGGAAGGTTGCCAAGCCCTAGAAAATCCTGTAATTGCCATAGAAACACTTACATGGATGATTCAATAACAAATATGTAAAAGCAAATCACTCACCAGAATCCCATTTAGCGCTGCCTTTGCTTCAGCTTCTTCTTTCGCTTTCTTGGCTTTCTTCAGGTCGGTCGCTGAAGGCTTTACCAGAACAGCTGGCTTTTTCGTTGTATGCTTGCGATTTGATTGCGCTTTCCTCTGTTGGTCTTTGAGCAAGGCGTCATTTTCCTTTGGTGCGTCATTGACTTCGTCGTCTATTCCTATTACTGAACCCGCATCACTATGATCACTCCAATCTTCTTCCTGTAGTTTTTTCTCCTCGTTCTGCTCCTTAACAGCTTCGTTGTTTGTATCTGCTGATAACATTCCCAAGGAAGTTGCTTTCGCCATTTCTTTTAGTTCAAGAAATGGTGACACTGTACGATTACTTTCATATGCCCTTCGAAGCCATTTGTACAAATCCAGCTGCGCTTCACCGATAACGTCATTCCATTTCAGCACATCTTTGTCCCATAATTGAATATGCAGCCGTCCGAATTCTGCGGTACGCAACGGATATTCCACTGGTAATTTGAATCGCCAATTCCAACATGGCTTTCCATTCGAGCACCGCCAGTGGACATCCGTACTTTCTGCTTTACCACCTTCCATCCAAACCTTCACAAAGTAGTCATTAATTTCGCTTTGATCTTTATCGGTGATATTTTCACCACGCCAGACAATCAAACGGATCTCGAATTTCTTGGGTGCAGGCGGCTCGATAGAAACTGGAGGAACCAAGGAGGCTTGTTGAGCAGGTAAAATATCAATCCAAAGCTGAAGAAAACCCTGTGGAGTCGACCGCTTCGGAGTGTATAGATGTCGATATTCGATGGGTTTTAGACATCCACCAGCCTCTTGTAGCTTAGGATGGCCATGACCAATATGCTGCCATTCTTTGTGAAACCATCGATCCTCGAGATCGATCATCGTGCTTCCAATAAAGTTGTCATTGATCAAATCGTAGTCCCAAACACTAATCTCTAATTGAGATGGTCCTGGTAGGCTCGTATTCATGGAAAATACTCGAAAAAACTCTGGATTCAGCGTCTTCTTCTTATAGTTGGCTCGATCTGAGATGATGTGCTTCCCTAGTTTGATGCGCAGATATGGATCAGAATATCCATCCCGATTTTTTGACTGTAAATTGCTTCCACGAAGAACGTAGATACGGACGACAACAGCTTGTGGCTCTCGAAATCGCTCAAGGTTGAATAGGCTTGATGGCCGTGCATCCTTTTGTTTTTTTTTTCGCTCGACCACCGATATTAACCCTTTGAAGACGCCCGATTTTAGCTCGACACGGACCTGCTTTCCTTTCAGTAGTGATGGTCGTGTCAGCACGGGTCTGTACAAAGGATATGACTCTAAAGCCTTGACTTTTAGAAACTGTTCAAGCTCTTCGCCCCCATAATCTGTTATCCACCAGTCCCGACCATTGAGATACGGTGCTCGATTGGTGGTACTGTGGCTATCAACCTCCCGAGGGTCTTCATGAAGTGCCTTATCTTGGCTACTACGCGATTGCGATCCTAAAGATCGATTGAAACCGCCATAAACCAAGTCCGCTCGAGCTGCATTGTATCGTCGCTGTTCCTCTTTCTGCATCTCGCGCACAATCGCTGGATCACGTGATTGACTTGATTTTCGGAATGAAGCTGACAGTGTGAGCGGCATTAATGGTGTTATGCTTATATCGCCGATCCCAACCCCATCATCCACCACCTCTTCATCTAGATCATCACTTGATCCCGACCTTTCGGCACCTTGACTCGCTAAGTCTCCTTCATCACCTTCACCAACCACCGAAGTTTTCCGTTGCCTCTTTGCTTGTTGTATCATTGATCCCAGCGTTGTTTTTGATCCTTTATCATCCTTCGTCTTCAATGTTGGGGTATCAGTGGGATCCTTGAATGCCTGCTCCTGTTCAGGCGGCAGATAGTCTGGACTCCATGGTAATTTTTTTGATAAATCAACCATGCATGACGCAATGGTAGTTTTTCGGAGCCCACCAAGCGATGACTCACAAATTTTGATCCGTAACTGAGGCGCAAATACCGTGTCCACTGGAAATTTTGTCTGAACTACGAGATGGTCGAGAAAATTGGCATTTTTGCCGTTACTGGAGGTACTGTGTTTGGTTTTCCGACGAATTGAGCCATCAGCAAACATACCTCCGACTAGCTCGAACTCCGCATATGGAGATTGCACACCAAGTACACTGAGTGCTTTGAGTTTACGTACTCCCAAGGCAACAATCTCCAATGTTGCTTCTTCGTATTCAGGGCGTATTGGATCAGGGTTCACAAGATGTTCCACTGGCCCCTTATGGTCGATATGTTGCACTGATATTAGCGCTTCGCCTTTAGCTGCGTCGATAAACAGTCCCACACTCTTTTGGGACTGGAGACTATACCAACTTGGTCGAGGAGCATTTGCATTTGCAGTTGTTTTGACTGATTTTGCCATTGAGAGCCGAAGTTGTCCAATCATTCCTGTTGGGACGTTTGTAGACGTGGACACGTTTGCATCATGCAGATGAAAGACAATGTCAGGCGAAAATACTACGTCTTGAGGCACGTAAACCACAAATACCAACGTTTCATAAAACAGTGGATCTAGCGTTTTGTATTGAGGAGCTGTCTTCTTCACCTGGCCGCAGCATTTCACTGTTACGAACGGGTTTGGCAATCGAATCTTTCCCTCTGGTAACGCCAAGTTGCGGAACTGGAAAATATGTACCCGAATCTCTCGATGTACCATGTGGTGGCGGAAAGGTGTAAAGAGAGTGTCGTCATCCCACGGATGGCGGACAGCTACTTCCTCGCGACCAAACCCCATTCGTACCAACACGATACCGGGAGAATGCATTTTATCGAGTGCATACTTTGTTTGGCGTCTCGAAACTTCCTCTTTTAATGCTATCCACCGACATTTGGACGTAAAACCCCAACGAAAGACATCCGATGCGACAAATCGCTCATATGATACACTCACAAACGTATCTTTATCCACTTGTCGATTCAACGTAATAATTATGTCAGGTAGCTGTGTGAGATCCGCTGGTAGTATGATCGGCCATCGCTCCTTACATTCCTCCCAGTTTACTCTGCCATCCTTGTTGACAGATTGTGCATCGAAATGAATATCGTACGAGCCGATTGAAATCGTTATCCGCATTTTTATCGTCGACGTTCCAAAGAAATGAAATTGCGGAATATCAACTCCGCAATAAAGTGCAGCGCGTAAAACATACTTGACCGTATTGGGGAACCTTACCTCATATGCAGTCATAGTTTCCTTCATGCGCTTTGTATGGAATTTCTCTCCCTCGCTTGGCATTGGTGATTCTACACGCTCCATAGATAACAATACTCGACCGCGATAAGTCGATCCAAATTCAGGATTGTGTGATATTGCGTCAGCACGTTTCTTGTTGACTCGACGAAGTGGCGGTCCATACAGGTTATACCACCGTAGCTCCACTTTGTCTATATCAGCTATCGCTTCCTCTTCTTCTCCTGTTGTATCAAAATTGCGCGACACTGCTTTCGCTTCGGGTATCGCAAAACTTCCACCTGGTGATGTCGCAGAGACAACTTTGTGGAAATCATAGGATGTAATACCAACAAGTTCATCCTTTCTCCCGAAATCACGATCCCACACAGAAATGGCAATATTTCGTGATAGTGTCGGGATCATCACCGGAATCCACATTTCTTCCAAGAATTCTGGACATAAGTTGGTATTCCCTTTCACCGTGACGACAGATGATTTACACGCAGAATTTGTCGCGAAGCCAATTTGAATAAATGCATCAATGCCACTCGTCATCATTAGTCCTCCTTCATCCATGGCCGGTAAATCCTCTGCTTTGAGGACTTTAATAAGAAGGAATTGCAGCTTGAGATCAATGCTTGGCGGTAGCAATACAAGAGACTGATTATCTGGGCTGCTTATCGCCATAGATCCTGATGCTGCAAGCGCCTTCGCGATTTCTGCTTCTCTGTCGTGAATCAGCATAGAATCTCCTGGACCAATTACAGTGATACTAACCAATAAGAAACCTTGAATTCCACGATCCTTCTCACTCAAATGGTCGTGCACTGCTACCCACTGACGATAGAGTTCATGATGTGGCTGAAGCACATCAACGATGGTTTAGGTAAAGTCAAGTAAGCCCGTTAAAAAACATATCACTTACTCGCAAATAGACAGAGAGACAATCCAGTTGATATGCACCGATGAACTTGTCTTTAAGTATCATCTCTTTATCGAATATTGCCAGCTAGGAATGGACAAGATAGAGACAAAATTATCCACAGAAAGCACATTAACTACATGTGATCAAATACCTTTATCGAAGCATTTCTGATCTCATTACGACCAATATTCTTGAAATGGAAAAATAAAATCTCGTCGAAGACACATCCTAACGTGTCGTATTTGGTTGACGTTTTCTTCTTCATCCCCATGACTTCAACTTGACAGTACGGATCCGATGTTCCACTCAACTGGTACAACAACAAGAAAATCAATAACTTGGCATCTGATACGCATTCGTAATATAAACGTTACTACATGCTGTACATACGTTTTCACCTTTCAGATCCCGTGCTTCGATGACATGAACCTGAATTTGATAATCACCCTGTTTCAAATTTGAAAAGATGGTATTTGCTCTCTCCTTTTCCTGCCGCTCCAGTTCACGTCGACGCGCGAGAGCTTCTTCTTCCGTTTCCTCGTCTTGGTCTACAATGATTCCAATAATCTCGTCCTCTTGCTCCGCTTTGAGCGCTGCGAGCTCGGAGCTAATACTTGGGTCGTTTTTCTTGGTGTATATCATTGCAATCTTTAACTCCAGCTCAGCTTCCGATCCTGGTTTCTTTTCCCAGTTTTTGTCCAGAAGTCGAAACCAGCTTTGACAAGTCATTCCAGGGAGGTTCGCGATATCAACCGATGAGATGCGTACTTGCCCTAAAACGCGCATCTTGACATTGATCTTATCACGCACGGAGAGTGTAACACTCGAGGCCCAATCCACGGCACGAAAGCTGAATGTCTCATTCCAACATGGCTCATCCGTCTTTGTCATGACACTTGTCTTGTATTCTCGACCCAATGATGTCAGCTTGACGTAGCAACTTAACGTTGAACGCAAAGTCGCAGGCTGCAAATTTCGAGCTTGAATGACTGTGATCACGAGCGTATTGGGCAACTTGTCATCTGTGTACGCGTAAAATCAATATGTATCGCAATGACACGAATAATAAGATCTATAACCGTTAGTGTTAAGTACCTGCTTCTCCTGTCAGGTTCACTTCTTTGGGTAGAATCTCGACCGGGGCGTCTGCAAAATCCTTGAGACCCTCGCTGGTACTTACAGGTGCAGACATTCGCCGCATGCTGGGCGTATCTTTGGCTTTCTGCATTTGTGCTTGGTGCAATTTCAATCATAATCACTTCACGTCCAGTGCAAATGGAAGATCGCGACCCTTAAAGATATGCATCACTTACATTTTATATAGTCATACAAATGGCTAGTACATGTGAATATCATTAGGTCTCTTATTTCGCAGCAAGTGCACAAAACTATACATGTTGTTAACATATAAATAACTGAAATCACATGCCTTTAGCAGCATTTCGAGCCGCGACATCTGCTGCATCATTCCATACTGATTGCCAGTCCTTCCTTCCTGTATGAGCCTTTACATGCCGCCAGATGATACGACGAGTGCCTTTCTCCTTCACCAGAAGCTCCAGCACATCACGATTCATTACCGGTGTACCATCAGCCTTGGACCAATTCTTCTTCTGCCAATTGCCAATCCATTCCGTCATGGAACGAATCAGGAGCATACTATCTGAGAAAATATACAGAATCTTGTCGCCTGCGGGGTTCTCGATATTGGCGCGTTTCATTGCTTCCAGTGCAGCCAAGTACTCTGCTCGATTGTTCGTTGCTCGGGGCTCCTGCAACTTCTTGACCACATTCCACTCCTGACGATGCGGAAAGATGCATGCATATCCCGCTTGGCAGCCACGTCGGCCGTTTTGAAGTGCACTGCCATCACAGAACGCGACCAGCGTATCAGAGTGCTTCGGATCTGGATCTGTACTACATCGTGTGGTGTTTTGTGTACGCTGCTGAACAAAGGCCTCGGCTTCTTCTCGAGTAAGAAATTTCTTAAAACTTGCACTGAATAGCCCTTCGACATGTTTCTTGGCTTCGTTCCAAGAGTCGAAGACACCGGTCTTACGGCCTTTTGCCACCGCATACCAATAGTGTACCTGCTTATTAATGTTCATGTCGCTAGGAGTTGATATTCTCGCATCTTTGTTAGTCTTTTTGTCTTGGCAGGTAGCTGCATCGCTGCATCTCTCCGTTGCTGTTGGCTGTGGCGGTATCACCTGATAAATGCTACTTAAAAACTCTTTTGGCTCTCCATGAAAATCAGGTTTGTGCTGAGTGGTAGTCGTATCTGATGGCGACACAATCTTCGGGCAAGATGTGAGCATTCCTGCTGTATGACTATCCATCACATTATAATTCAACTTTCCGCTGTCATTGCGTTGACGCTTCGCGCTCGGTTCGCTTTCTCCACCACCACTATAGTCACCGGCTTTACGCTCATCTCGTCCGTGTTCTCTCAAAGTTGAATGCGGTGCATCGTTGGTGTACATGTTACTGACAGAAATTGAACTTGGCTTGTAGGCTTTGACAAATGCGTCTGCTTCCGCCGAAGTGGGGAACTTCTTGAATCGAGCTCCAGGAAACCCTTTCACCAGTTTCTCCGCCTGCTCCCACGTGGAGAAGACGCCTGTGGCACGACCGTTGGCCACGGCGTAATAGCTTGATTTACTGCTCTTCCCCATTTTGCCTGATCCAGTTGATTAGGCAAGCTGCCCTTTGTCATAACTGATGGTGCAGGAATCCAGCCAAACTGTCATATTGACTAGCGATGGGTTTTATTATGTCAAGTGTGTGTTTTTATAAAGTGTATATAACCCATTTGTGGGTTTTATTTGTCCAAGAGTTCTTATTCATTGAGAATCCAGATGCCAAAATGCTAATGTAAAGCGGGTGGTGCCTTGTATCCAATGCCATAAATACGCATACCCAAAAGGTTTGGCTATAAGATAACTACATTCAGTAGCGACAGATACGATTGCCGATACTCGAGTACTATTCGTTCACGGTCTCGAAGCTATTCTATCCCACGACATAAGGACACAGTTCATCGCAATTATTTGCTACAATATATTGTTACTCGAGTATGATATGGCTCAATTCAACAAGCATAGCGAGCACAAATAGCTATATCTACTTCCAAAAGAAGAACCTTAACGGCGACGACGGTTGCCAATTGCCGAGCGCCATCCAGGCGCTTTTTCAAAACCATTTTGTCCAAATTGGAAATCCTCCCACGTCTGGCGAATCTCCGCTGTCGACGTCATCACAAACGGTCCGTATTGCACCACAGGTTCTTCCAGCGGCTGACCAGTCATCACGATAACTTCTACCTTTTCCGAATCACTGGCGGTGATACGCACGCCATCACCTTCTTTCTCCAATACAATCGCTTCATGTGGCACAATATCATGTCCAGCGCATTGACCAATGCCGGAAATAGTGTAGACAAACGCGTTGTGGCCTTGAGGGATCGGGTGCTCCAGCTCCGCTCCTTTCTGCAAGATGAAATGAATGTACGTCACCGGAGCCTCGGTGTCAATTGGTCCTTTCTCGCCAAACGCTTCACCAGCAAACACAATCGCTTCAACTGACTTGTCATCATTAAATGAATGTGGCACAGTTTCGCGGTTGATCTCTTGGTAACGAGGCTCCATAATCTTTTTCGACTTGGGCAAGTTAATCCACAACTGCAATCCATGTGCTTTCTCTTCATTGGCTGGCATTTCAGCATGYAWGATCCCTTTGCCAGGTGTCATCCATTGCAAGTCACCTGGACGCAATTCGCCTTTGTTGCCTAAGAAATCTTCGTGACGCATATGACCTTTCGAGGTTGGGAGCATGTACGTGACAGTCTCAAAGCCTCGATGTGGGTGATCAGGGAAGCCACCAGGCAAGCCAACATTGAACTCGTCCAGCATCAAAAATGGATCCAAGTTGCGGAGTCTTGTTGTACCGATAGAGCGATGCACTGTGGCACCAGCGCCTTCGCTTTGCTCGCGGGCAACAAACTTTAACGCGATCTGACGGGCTCTGAACATTCTCTAATTTGCTGGTGTTGTAGCTCTTGGACTACTGGCGCGCCTAGGTTTTTGATTTGTGTGTGTGGTGGAAAATTGAATAATGATACGAGTTGAAGTGTTGTATGCATTCGTGCGATACAAAGACAAGCGCTGGTATTGAGGAATCTGGAGATGAACAGAGAAAATCAGAGCAAAGATGGTCATTTCCATGTCTATGAGTGTAAGCATGTCAATGCATCAGTGCCTGTCACCACCGAGGTTGTCGGTGATTGGCTGAAATACGTGATGAGGTAATCGCGTTCTGGTGGTTGACTTGGGTTCAGTATCGGTGGTAGGTCTCGGTGTCCGCCACGTCACACGGGTCCACTTCAACAGTAATCACTTACTTCACTTTCTTCATCGCCTTGGAATTCACACGCAGCACACGACGATATTCATACTCTTACCAGCCTGTTTTGCCTCTTCATTATGCAATCCAGTTTATGCATACTCTGGTGGGCCAAATCCCGTCACCTCTGAGCACCAGCGCACATATATTATAATTTAGCTCACTGCAGGCAACAAATTATTTTAATAGTAGTAGAATACTAAGCCGTATGTGAACGAGTTTGACATTACATCCCTTATAAGGTTGACTGAAGCTGGTTTTTTTTTTAGATGCATCTAAGCTCGATGTATACAACATCCAACTGCGGGTATTTATTCATGCTTCGACCCGAATGTTCGATGGACGGTAGCGCCAACTCCATCACGATTTTCTTGCCATGCCGTCACTTCATCGCTGATTAGCTAAATGGATTGATCACTTCATCAAAATGAAACAAACAGAGAATTCAATTGGGTGATATGAGTTGTTTGCTAACAGATAGCAGCAGCCCTCGGTTTGCAATTCCACCTCTTAAGCAAATGGTTCTAGCACTGTACTGTGTTGAGGACTACTGCTCCGATTATAGTGGATCGTTCAACGCATTCGATAATCACTTGAAGCAAGAGTAAATTTGTTGTGTATTTAAACATTCCTTTCAAATGCTTACGGTCACATGTGACAACATGTACCATATCAAAAAATGCAAAAGTAATTTCCTATGCCGTGCTTTATCCGCGATTACCAATATCAGATGACCAGTATGGAGCGTTTTCGAACCCGTTGCGACCACGCTGGAAATCGGTGATAGTTTGGTGGATTTCCGACTCAGTTGTCATCACGAAAGGTCCATACTGCACTACTGGTTCGTTGAGTGGCTGACCACTAATGACAATAAACTCTAGTCCTTTGTCATCATCCGTAGTGACGTGAATACCGTCTCCATCTTCCTCCATGACAACTGCATGGTGGGAGGTAATGGATTCACCAGCGATCTTACCAGATCCAGTGAGTGTGTAGACGAACGCGTTGTGACCGACTGGGATATTGTAATCCAGACTCGAACCCTTCGTCATAATAAAGTGAATATACGTCACCGGAGCCTCCGTTTCGATAGGTCCTTTTTGTCCAAACACTTCACCAGCAAACACAATCGCTTCAACTGACTTGTCATCATTAAATGAATGTGGCACAGTTTCGCGGTTGATCTCTTGGTAACGAGGCTCCATAATCTTTTTCGACTTGGGCAAGTTAATCCACAACTGCAATCCATGTGCTTTCTCTTCATTGGCTGGCATTTCAGCATGTAAGATCCCTTTGCCAGGTGTCATCCATTGCAAGTCACCTGGACGCAATTCGCCTTTGTTGCCTAAGAAATCTTCGTGACGCATATGACCTTTCGAGGTTGGGAGCATGTACGTGACAGTCTCAAAGCCTCGATGTGGGTGATCAGGGAAGCCACCAGGCAAGCCAACATTGAACTCGTCCAGCATCAAGAACGGATCGAGGTTACGCAGTTGCGCCGAGCCCAATGATCGGCGGACGGTAGCGCCTACACCCTCGCGCTGCTCACGGGCAACAAACTTTAACGCAATCTTCCGCGCGTTGAATGTCATGCTTTCTGTTTTGTCGATCGAGGGGATGGTAAACTGTTGGTTGTTATGATCCTGAGCAATACATACATCGTCTCCGTTAGCTACACATTCGACTTCCTCCATTTTCGCCATCACACTCTGTTGCAGCAATGTGCTGCAGCCGCACAGCAGTATCATCAGCCACACGCCAAGCACCCTCATCATCTATCTATACAAAGACTATTGGCCACATTGCCAACCAGACACATGCAGACATACATACATAAACACACACGCGATCAATCATCACACACTTGCTTTGGTACGCATGCGATTACGATGCAGACGGAAGAGATGTAGAACCACTCACTCACCTGTGCAGGACTTGGCAAATTCGAAGATGAACTATCGATCGAGTTGGAAACTGCTCCCTCTTCTCTTCCCACCACCGGCAAACAAGCAAGTCCGACCCTTTTCACACCCAAGCTCATCGAAACTTCATACTATTAGGTATTTTCAAGCACTAATATACTGATATAAATGCATGAAGTATTACTCTATCTGTCTCGTCACCACTTAGTTGTCGCTGATTGGATGGATTGAGTGATTACTTTATCAAATTGTCACAGATAAATCATCCCATTGGCTGAAATTGGAGCATTGCTGGCCGGATGATGGTATCTTTGATGTAACCGCTTATTTTAGCCAATAAAACGACAGAATTGATGATAATAATAGGTTGTCAAAAAAATAATATTTTTAGCCAATAAAAATAAAGAAAAGCCCTATCAACAATGCGGCATCAGAGCGCAGCCAAAAATGATGGGATGGGAACGACGAACGGATCGAGTTCCTGTAGACTCAGGTATTGGAGTAGCAGTCAGTGAACTACAGCTGTTGCTCAGTCGTGCTCATATTGCTCGTTGTAGTACATAGAGAATGTCCTAACGAAGAGCAATAACGTAGGAAATCGTTCATTGCTTCCACGTCCACGAAATAGTTCCATATTGGACATAAACTTTTGCGTATTTTTTTTAATATGGAACTGAGTATAGAAGACGGATCCTCCTAGAGAAAAGCCTCAAAACTTCTTACCCATCCTCTTCACTCTGAAAGGGAGAGGTGCTGCAGGAAAAAAAGAGAAGGAGAGAAGCAGACGGTGTGGAAGGTTTTGCACTACATTCCGCGAAGCTCCTAACGTCACACGCTAGTGGATTAAGACAAGTGAGAGTGAAGGCTTATAGGGCGTGTGTGTGGGTGAAGAAGGAGTTGGTTTGTCGGAAGAGATGATGGGTCTCATGCGAGAAGATCGCGCGACGCTGACGGTGATCGGCGAAGATACGAATCCCGTTCACCTTCCCTACGGTACCTCTCTTTCACAATCGTCGTCGCCATTGTCATCTGCCTCTGTGTCCTCACGTTCATCTTTCTCGTCGTCATCCACTGGTACTGCAACCAAGAGCCGGTTACCGTATTCTTACTCCTATACAACCCAAGAAAGCCATGAGATGCCAATGCAGCCTATACACATCCAGCCGATCCGACGACGGTTCCATAGTTCAGACCTCACAACCACCAGTGACGGCATGACGAATTTGTATGTTAATCCACACATGTATGCTCGACGCAGCTTCGATAGTCCAAGCGTAGCGTTGCGCCGGTGGGTGGCTGAGAATGCATATGCAGCAAATAGTAGCGGCGAAGTCTTGGAGCTCAACGGCATTAACCTCACTCGTCGACGCACATTCTCCGAGAATGGGCAGTATAATCGACGGTTCGAAGCTCTCTTTCCTGTAGAGGCAGCTCATAACGAGGACGACGAAGATGATGATGAACCTGATGAGGAAGAAGACGAAGAAGAAGATGAATCTGATCAAGATGGGGAAAAGACGTGCTCGCATCGACCGAGCTATGACTCATCTGTGTGTTCATCGCCTAGTTACTCTTCCAGCGCGAACGGAACGCCATTTACGGAGGCTTCACATGCAATCAGTGCTGATAGTACTACCCACAAAGGAGGGCAGAGTCTGGAGAAGTTACGCAATCTTCAGAAATTGTTCCAGGAAGGATTCATTACTGTAACTGAATACAAAGACCGACGGCATCAACTCGTGGATGAACTCACCGTTGAAGATCGAAGTAAGTAGAACTATAATTCTTGAATATCTACGACTATTGCCCAAATCCTGACTGTTGTTTCCTTCTATAGCCATCGCCAAAGCAACAGATCTCCTCTCCTCAGAATTACCAATTATCTACCGCGGTCCACCAGATTTCTCGCTGCTGCGTGAACGAGACGCCATCAAACACGTCTTTGATTCCGAGAAACTGCAGTGGACGTATTCGCTGATCAAGGTCAAGATCGACCCGCATCCATTCGCAAAAGGTGGGCTGCGGCAGGTATTCCATCTTCAGGATCTGAGCGTTCCTACAACAGCCACTACAGAATCGGGGGAAGTGAAACCAACGAGCTACGTCGCCAAGATCGCCATCAACCTGAACGAAAATCCAGATACGTACTTTCGTGACGTCGAGATGCAAGCTGTGGCATCGAAATTCGCCAAGTTGTATAATAGCTACAATCCCCCGCGGCGAGTGGATTTCTTGGAGGCATGGATCCTGCAATTGATTCCATCAGGTCAGGATATCGAAGAAGAAGACGAACTGTTAGAGAATGTGACGCTGCGAGGCACGATCTGTGGCGTTGAGCCGTTCATTGAGGGTGAATACCACAAGCATAATAACAATTTCGGGTATGTGAGTGAACTGGAGAGGAACACCCCGCAGACGTTTTCACATTTCACGTACGAGGCGTCTGGCCGACAGATTTTGGTGGTGGATATTCAGGGAGTCCGGGATCATTACACAGACCCGCAGATTCATACACGCAGTGGGAAAGAGTTTGGCAAGGGCAATTTGTCAATACGTGGTTTTGAGAAGTTCTTGGCGTCTCATCGTTGTAATCCCATTTGTCAGTACCTGAAGCTACCGCTGAATAATCCCAAGGATGACGTCAATACCGCTGCTACCGATCGTCCCATCGACCCGAAAGGCACGATCCCTGCACAGAAATACATGAGTCAGCCCAGTGTTCGTGTGGACAAAGTGGATGAAGTGTTGTGTCACTATTATGGACAATCAAATGCATTCAAGAGGTATCAGGCCAAGCGAAACCAGCAACAAAAGCTAGTCATGTTAAACAGCGAGGAGGCAGCAGCAGCAGTCCCACACGTCATTCAATCGATCCAGGAGCAGGAACAAGACCGACAACAGCAACAGCACTATGAACATCAGCAACAATTAGTGTTGTGCTCTGCATCAACATGGTGTGGTGTCCATCACTGCGTGGTGTCATAACCGTGTTAGAAATAGGAGAAACTGTGAAGAAGAAACAAGAGAAAGTAGAGATGGAGAATAGAGGTTGATGTACTACCATGTGAGGCTAAATGCCAGTGTTCTATGTAGCATATATAATACAAATATATTTGTTGATTACTCCTAAGGAAACTATGATGCGTAATTGCTAATGCAATTATCGACAGCTTTTATGCGGTCTTGTAATTTTCGAACTCGTTCCTGAACCGGGTAGTGACTCAATTTGCGGCGTAAAGGTGTGGAGAACGTGAGCATGTTCCACGCATTATGCGTTGATTCATCAACAACAGCAACATAGGGTGTCGAGTGGACCGTCAACCCGTATGCAGCTGCATTTTCACGTGTATCAAACAGCATGAGCTCCTTGAGGATGGATTTCACGACTGTATCCTTCAAAGACTCATAGCCTTTGACCATATTGATATGATCAAACGCATATCCAAGGAACCCTTGAAAATCGACTGATGGTGATTCAAACTCGGGCCAATTTGGGTTATCGACAGGCACAAAGGTGATTGGACCCACGTAATTTGATCGTTTGCGAAATTCACTGACATGGTCCGGCGTGGCCACCAAGACCATACTCAGCGCATGTTGTCGTCGATCTGCCACAAATCGCGCAAAGACTGGATTCTTAAATTCGACAATATCGCAAAACATGGCTATAAAGCCATGGTTCTTCGGTTCAATGACGGTGCAGTAGTGTTCCAGTGCCGTGTGCAGCGGTTGAATTCCCTGCGTGTGCATCAATTCGCGGTCCAATTCATTGCGAAGTGAAAAGAGATACGATTTGTACATCGTCGACGATCGGATAACCGTTGTGAAGCTCGTATTCAGTAGCGCACCAAAGAGCACCTCGCGATTGGCCAATATAAACTGTCGCCATGATCGATTCACAGCTTGGACCTGGCAAAGTGTGTCTCCGTCTAAATACGAGGCGATGTTGAGTGACACGCCTTCCAGCGCTGTTAACAATAAATCGGAGCTATCACCGTTTACGCGTGGATGCATCAGCATATGTCCTGTATTCGTATTCGTCTTGGCTTGGGTATTGATGATACTACCATTGCAGACAAACGCCGAGTGTAAGCGGCATGAGGGAGTGGCTTCCGATGGGACCGAGACCATCAAGTGGTGCAGCTGTTGGTGGACGTTTTGCTGCAGACGGGAAACACCATGTTGCATCATCCCCATGAAATTCATGGCCACTGGAGAGGAAAGCATGTTTATTGAAGAAAAATTGGGAATGATCGGTTCATGTGCTTATATATCTGCTTCGCTCATGTGTCTGTTAGTCGTAATGACGACTGTATCGTCTGAACTGTCAATCTCTGATTGGATAATATTAAGCATGCAACAATCGATTTGGCAGTGTTTGATTGGTTAATTTTCGTATCAGATTTTGAGAAGTTTCTCAAGTGTGAGTGATGTTCAGTATGCAGCAAATGATCTTAAATCAGTAGGCTGAATGATTATCATATAAAAAATTTTATTCGTTAGTCCCGCGTGATCTGTATCACATGTGGTGCAAATGGAAACTAAAGATTATGCATATCATCACTCACTCCTGGTCATCTTTCTGTGGTACCACATGCGGTCAAAATGATGCGTCGTGAGCAGTTTTGTTTTTTCTTTGGTGATGTGCACTGGCTGCTTGGCGCGGTGCTACCTAATATCTCGTTGAACACAAATACCACTTCTCCTAATTTACTACCTGAATATGTTCAATTCTAGGGAAAATTTCCTCCTTCGTGACCTAGTTGGTCATGTCGAAGGGATGCATGATCCGTCGTCCAAACAGTAGAGACGCTACCCACATAAATATATTCCCTGTTATAACAGCCACGGCATTTGCTCTGCGGTAGATGTGCGGCCCCAAGGGATAAAGGCTTAAACATTGACGATCTTTGCATTTGCGATTCCACGTTCAATTTCATGTGTCGAAGATCATCGGTCACAAAAGAAGCGTCATAGAAACTTTTAAAATATAATCATGTTGACATTGGTGGTATCCACGATGTAATCGCTTTGTTTTCATATTATAATTACAAACAACGACTGTTTTTTATGTACAAGCCTATCTGCTGTGCGAAATAACGAGTGTGATGGATAACCAATTGAAAGTATTAACTGAGATGTGACCCAAGACATTGCAGTGATTGAATGCATGTAATGAACAAAAGTATTTTAGATAATGCGATAAATGCGTTTTCTACGAGTAATGGATATCCTATTCATTTCGCGCTTCGAATGTCACAATAAGAAAAGAATGCTGTAATAAGTGGGGTGCTGCCACGAATCAGCGTTGATCGATAGATTACTCAATGGCAACAAAGAATTTCGCATAGACTAACATAAAGTGTAGTGTATTTGGAACGGTAAACATGCAATATACAGAATTTGAAGTAAACAAATGAATTGGATCAAACACCAAATAGCGCCGAAACACTTTCTCCATTCGACAAGTGCTAGTTCCTCATCTAACTTGACGCAACACACATTGAGAAAGCCTTGAACGCACGGCATTCCGTACCAATGACGCATTCTCCTGCAAAGTCACCATCACAACGTCCATACAGTGGGATACCCGGTAAGTAGGGCGCATCCGCACATTCTTGCTTGTTGTCTTTAGTACGGCAGTATTTGGTGGCATCGCATTTGCCCACTTGACCGTCGCTGGTGACACATCCCGTGGCCACATTGCCTCGGTTCAAGCGGTAAGCATCTGGTGGGCGGCAAGTGCATTCCTTGTTGTAAACATCGTCACAGAGACAGACGTAGTCAAATAGGCACTTGGACGGCAACGACGCGTTAGTAAAGCTGCAGTTCTGCCATGGCGCAGCCGTTTGGTCGTCAATGGTATCCAGGAACGACGTATCGCGTGGTAAACATGTCGACGTGCCATCGTCAGCGCTCTGACAGGCGTAGTCTACGGACGAACAGATCACGACGTCGCCTCCATTTTGCGGGCAGACTTCATTTGGTCCAACGACCGTCACTGGGCGATACTTCATGTGATGTCGGTCGTGTTGGTGCACCCGCACATGCACCGATGCTGCATCGATGGCGGTGGATGGAAAAACCATATTGACAAGAAGAACAAGCGCGGAGAGGTGGAAGGGCTTCATATCAACTAAAGTGAAGGAAGGTGTTGACGTGCGGGCTTCTTTTATGGAATGAGGTGCGTAGCTACTGGGAATTGGGCGGATTATATGAAAAAAGACTCGCAAAAAAAATGGTGGGTGTAGATCACATGTGGATCCACTTGCGATCTTATCTCGAAACAGTGACTGGTGGGTAACAGTCACTAAATCGAGGTTTTATATGATTTTCAGCCCTTTACTTTCAACTTCAACCAAAGAGGGAAAGATGTCCAGAATAATGAGAGAGAAGGATGGTAAGAGCTAAGTGGATGGACATGAACAACCCATAGCACCCACAGATCGAACTATTCAACAAGAGAGAGAATATGCAACGTACTGATTCATGACGAGTAACGGATATCGTACAGACACCATATCTACACACATTACATGAATTAAAAGTGAAAACGTGCTTACCGTTTGTGAGAACGTTATTCAGTACCTCACACTCGAGTGCATTTGTGACATAAATGACACTGTAGCAATGAATTGTTGAGTTTATCAGCTCTTCCAAACTACTGAATCTTCACAAGTAAAGGACACGAATAGATTCAAAGGCTGTTTCAAAGCAAAGAGAATGAGGCGTCGATAGGATCGAACACGTTGAAACAGTCACATGAACTAACACAGCAATGGGTTGGTTGCCTCGTTGTGCATGATGACCAGTCGCGTCGACATCATAAAAAAAACGGCCCAGTTGCCTGTGCATTTCGGTTTAGTGACATTCGGTTTACTAAAACGAGGTTTTAAAATACGGTAGTTCAACCTAGTCCCCAACAAAGATAGTACGAGCGAAGGCGTTTCGGAACAGCATCGTTGTCAGGTGACCACCAGCACCCATCCCAGCATTGATCGTCGCGCCGTCCATCCTCGTTCACGCGTTCTTCTCTTTGTTCCTTTCTCCTTGGAGTGTATTTAAACCCGTCACGTCTGTCTATTGGTGTGAGAAATTCATCCATTTCTGCAACTACAACTACCCTCTCTACCGCCTTATCCGCTCAAATACGCATCATTTTGCCAAACGAGCAAAAAGAAGAAAGACAAACACAAGCATACATCAAGGCTGAACGATGGAAGCCGCTGCTCTCCCATTAGCCCGCGGTAGCATCAACCTCACAGCTACAACCATCCTGCGGAAGACCGCGAATCCACCGCCACATGCGAATTCCGCACATACGTTCTCACCCAGTGTGATGTTGTATGAGAAGCAAATGCGTCGTCGAGTAGGCAGTTTCCAAGATCATTCAGTCATGGGAGCGTTGCTGAAGGGCAACAATTCATTAATGAACTCTGGTGCAAACTATGGCGGTGCACTTTATCCGTTACGTTACGGTAGCAAATCTTACCACACGGAAGAATTGAAGTACGTGGATACTAGTAGTTTCCAGTCCCGTCAGTCAGCGATGTTGGAAGGTGACGATCACAATTTACTTGCGAAGAGAAAATGGGAGAAACTAAATCAACAAGCGATATCGGTGATGGTTAATGGGACTTCTGGTGTCATCGCTTTTCTATTGTCGTCGACATTGGCAGTGTCGTGTGCGAGTGTGACGGTCGGACATGGCACACCACTCTCGACAGTCATTGCGCATTTCATTGACATGAATTTGTTGGGCACGGCCGTTTTATCAATTGTGTTGGCGTGGCAAAGTCAGGCACCATGGACGCTTGGTGCGATCGACGTGTTTGTGTAAGTGATTGTATTATTCACATCATGATGCTTATTTGTGAAGAAATGGCGCAGCTGACCCATGCAACATTTGGTTGATTTCTAGTGCTCCGATAATGAATACGATGTCGCAGAACATCACCAGCCGTTTGAAAGGCGATCTGGAACTGGTTTTTCCGACGACTGTTATGATGATTGCACTGACGTCGGCGCTGCTAGGACTGGTATTTCTACTGATGGGCACTTTTCGTGTGACATCCATTGCGAATTACATGCCCTATCCAGGTCAGTTTATCTGTATTAGTTTATATCTCTATTCGTATATGAGGAAGTGATTATGACTTATCCAAGTTTTCTGTGTTGTATAGTAATTGCAGGGTTCCTTTCGGGTATTGGCGCAGAATTAATGCACAATGGTGTGCACATGGCATCCAGCAAGGCGTTCACGATGGATTTTTTTACGTTAGAACAGCAATTACTGATTCTTCCAGCATTGGGATTTGCAGCTCTCGCTCGCTTGGGTCGATATTGGAAATGGCCTGTGGCAATCTCATTCCCGTGCATCCTCGTGCTGTCGCTTGTAGGTTTCCATTTCTTTGCTAAGGCGTGTAACATGTCAATGAAAGAGTTGAAGGCGGAGGGGTGGGTATTCTCGTGGAAACACGACGTCATTCGATCGACACCAATGTGGTACACGTGGATGCATGTTGATTTCACGAAAATTCAATGGAATGTGATCATCTACGAGTGCTTTGGCCTGACCATCTCGCTGGTGCTTCTTGGTGCACTCAAGTATAGTGTCGCTACCACATCGCTTTCAACACTTTTTGGCCGAGAGATTTCACCTGATAACGAAATGCGTGTGATCGGTCTGGCGAATATCGTGAGTGGGGTACTCGGGTGCTGTGGCGGATGCCATTACTTGTCAGCGATGGGGATCATGAAGCAGTTCGATGCCCATGAAAAAGTGCCAGCGTTGGTATGTGCAGGTTGTTTGATTGCGCTGTGGTTTCAAGGCATCCAGTCGCTGCAATACGTGCCAAAATTTGTGTTTGGTGGACTCTTGCTGAGCGTGGGGTTGCATTTCTTGGAAGCGTATTTCGTTGCACCATTTCAATTTTTGAAGCCATTGGAGAAGGGTATCGTCACACTGATCACATTGAGTTTCTTAGTCATCGGCATGCTCCCGAGTGTTGGAATGGGTATCATCATATCAATGATCGATCTGATTTTTCGAATCCATGAAGTCGGATGTGTACATCATGAAACGACGGGTGCGTTGACTCGAAGTGCCGTCGACCGCACACCTGAGCAGGCCGCGTTTTTAGATGCAGAAGGTAGCGCCATCTTTATCCTGCGTTTGCAAGGCTACTTGTTTTTTGGCACGTCGGTCAATATCCTCGAGCGTATTGAGACGCGCATGCGTAGTTTGGATTTTCCGAAGCTCCAGTTTGTCGTGATAGATTTTGGACTGGTGCCAAGTTTTGATGCCACTGCTCTGTTGAATTTTCGAAAAGTGTCAGCGTTGGCAGACATGTACTTATTTGATATTTACTTTTGTGGATTAAAGCAGTCGATTGAGCTGGCACTACGACAGAACCAATACTCAAATCGTGTGCATTTCCTGTCGGGCAACGTTGATACGACGTTGGAGATTTGTGAAAATCAGTTGTTGCCGCAGGAATTGATGTATCACACTCGAGGCACTGTGAACGAGTGGAAGTGTATGAGTCAATTAGAACTATGGGAGAATTTCATGTGTCTGCATGACGAAGACCATGTCAAAAAGCTACTGCCATTGGCAGCATATTTGGATATTGTTGTGATTGCCAAGGACTCCTTGTTGAGTTCGTCACAAGTAGTCAAGGATACGTATTTCATTTGCTTTGGGTACATGAATGTCATGACTGATTCCGAGTTCTCGAACGAAAATATTCCGGGCGTGTACTTGCCACAGAGCGGTAAGCCGAATGGTTCCGAGATACAGAAGCGGAAACTGTCGTTTATTATGACGGAAGAGTCGCAATGGACGCCGTTCACGACTGCGCAGTCACGTCTGCGGAAGATTGGTCCAGGATCGATCATCACACCACACAATCTTCATGGCAGCGGCATGTCTTCCATGTATGACCGGCATATTGCAACTTCAGATTGTGTGTTACTGCGACTAAGTACCGATGCGATGGATAAATTGGAAGCCAAAGCACCTCACACGGCCGTAGAAGTATTGAAACTCATAAACACACAATTGGATTTGCGATATCTGTACTCGAACAAGCGCGTCTCGCAACTCTCGTCGCTTTTGTACAAATAGAAAAAAAATGAACAAAAAGTTGAACATTGTCTAAGAATTTTGAGATCAAGGCCAAGCATATGCATACCAAGGTGGCTAAGTCTTTTTCAGGCTTTCAACCAAAATACAAACATGTCTATATATTTTTTTAAGAATAACGGTGCTTGGATCATTATTGGAATTCAACAATGCTTCGGCAGCGATATTCACATGTATAATCAACCACACATGGCTTTTTCCAATAAGGAAAAACTCATGTAGGCTGTTCGCTAATGTTAGCAATTGACTTTTTCATCAAGGAATTGTTTCGCAAGTGCGCTGATTTGCTCCTGTTCTAACAGGAACCCATCATGACCATGAGGTGAATCAATCACCACAAACGAAGCGTTGGGGAGCTTCTTCGCCAAATCGCGTTGCTCTGATAATGGGTACAGCACATCCGATTTCACTCCAACCACCAGCGCTGGCTGGGTTAATGTTGACAATGCAGCGTCGATGCCATCCCGACCGCGACCCACGTCGTGTGTGTCCATGAGGTTCGTCAGCGTCAAATACGTGTTCACGTCGAAACGGGACAGGAACTTGTCGCCTTGGTATTCTAAATACGATTGCACGAGGTAGCGCCCATCATCACTATTGTTGCCGTTGATTTTCTGGGGGTTAACCACTCGTTCCCGTCCAAATTTCTCCTGATACGCCGCATGCGTGCGGTACGTGATCATCGCGATCTGTCGCGCCAGCGATAGCCCCTGTGTGGGCGGATTGTGTGGGTCGAAATGCCCGTTTTGGTAAAGTGGATCCATATAGATCGCCTGTCGTTGTAGTTCACTCACTCCAATCTGCCATGCACAATGATGCGAGTTGCAGGCAATCGCGACGAAGCTTTTGACGAAATCTGAACCATGAAACGCCCATTCCAGGGTCTGCATGCCACCAAGCGAGCCGCCAATCACAGAACGCACCTAGAATAAATTCAGTAGGAAGATGAGTTTAGGATTTACGGCAGTTTTCTGATAGCATGGTGACTGAACAACGTACCTGTTGGACCCCAAGGTGGTCTTGAAGAAGCTGCTTCTGTAGCTGCACAGCATCACGCACTGTGATGGAAGGGAAATTCGGTCCGTATGGTTGCTGCGTCGCTGGGTTGATCGACTTGGGACCTGTGGTGCCATAACAGGACCCCAAAATGCTACTGCACACCACAAAGTACTTGTCGGTCCAGTCTTTCGTGACCATCGCGTCCCAGTACTGATGCACAAGCGAATGACCCGTCAACGCATGGCACAACACAATAACATTGTCACGCGCTGCATTGAGCTGGCCGTAGGTCGTGTAGGCGACCTCGACACCGTGCAATCGCTCGCCATTTTCTAATTGTAACGGCTCTGGCACATGGTAGACGGCGGACTGAGCTCCACCGTGTGCGCTATCTCTGTACTCATCTTCGATGTATGAACTGGCATTACTGCTGAACCGACAAGTAAAGCGACTAGATGAAGTCCACCGAGATCGTAGAGCCGTCGTCGAAGAAACCCCCAACCGACGCAGCATCACGTTTGTCCTTCTTCCCTTTCTTTTTTGTCAAAGTAAACAAGCAGCAAATGAGGGAAGAAAGGAAGGGAGGAGTGGTATACTCTTGATGAGCTGCGTTCTTCCACCACTGGAACATGCACCGAAAACAGCCCAAGCGTTTGGCCAATCGATTGTACTTGCGTAATATACTTTAAATTAGGATAATAACACATTATAAAGTTGTGCCACACTATGAAATGCTATCCTTCCACGTTCGTTTCCAAATCGCATCCTGACGTGAAACGCGCCATCCACGTGTTTATAGCCAATGGATGATGATTTTCATCCTATTTTTATCCAATTATATATTTTATACATGTTTAAAACAGGTTGAAGATGAGTGTTGTTTACGGGAGCAGGGTCTTTGACGCACACGCGCCTCACTCGTTTGTGCGGAGATCCACTTGGGAGCCCGACAGGAAAAGCTGAGGAATTAAAGAGCAAAAGATGAAGATTCTGGTACCAGTAAAGCGTGTAGTGGACTACGCCGTCAAGATCCGCGTGGCCCCCAAGGGTGTGGAGCTCAACAATGTTAAGATGAGCATGAATCCGTTTTGCGAAATCGCTGTCGAAGAAGCCATCCGCATGAAGGAAAAGAAGATCGCCAAGGAAATTGTAGCGGTCTCCATTGGCCCAAAGCAGAGCCAGGAAACCATCCGCACGGCACTCGCAATGGGTGCAGACCGTGGCATTCACATTGAGACAGACATGCGTACCGATCAGGAGCTGCAACCACTTGCTGTCGCGAAGCTGTTGAAAGAAATTGTTGCCAAGGAAAACCCCAACCTGGTGATCTGCGGTAAGCAATCTATTGACGCTGATGCCGCTCAGACTGGTCCTATTCTCGCTGGCCTGCTCGACTGGGCTCAGGGAACATTTGCGTCGGAGATTGCTGTTGAGGGGGAATCCTTAACTGTTACGCGCGAAACGGACTCTGGTGTGGAAACTCTGAAGCTTGAGTTGCCTGCCGTTGTCACCGCTGATTTGCGTCTGAACGAACCTCGATACGCGACGCTGCCCAACATCATGAAGGCCAAAAAGAAGAAGATCGACGTGCTTGCTGCTGATAGCCTTGGTGTAGACTTGGCACCTCGCATCGACGTTGTGGAAGTGAAGGAACCTGCTACTCGTAAGGCCGGTATCAAGGTCGCCGATGTCGACGAATTGGTCGACAAGTTGAAGAACGAAGCTGGTGTTGTCTAGGTCCATACGGCGGTTGCGTAACAACAGCCACATAGAAGCGTACTCTGCCTGGCTACAACCGCTGAAATACGCGTGGAGCTGTGCAACAAGATGAAAGATGGTCGATGACAACGTAGCATGTGTGAAATGGTAAATCTCATTGATCGAGTTTGTTAACCTTGTAATGACAGAGAAACACGAAAAACAGTGAGTGTATGTCTATTTTTGCGTGTGGACACGTCAAGTCTTTAAACGCACTTCCTAATCGTTGTGCGAGTTATTCAATCCATTGGGGGCTACTATTCATCCATCCACTACGACGAATATTCTCATTATTCCACATAGATTGCTTTTCGTGGCCGTGTACATCGCCTGCCAACAGGTTCTCGTATATAAAAGCTCTCCATATTACTCGACGCCATACTTTTGTTTGAGATCCTGTAGTTCCTGCTTCTGTTTCTCGATATCGACTCCTTTCTTGTTCTGCATGCGATTCGCTTGGTAATATAACACGATTAAATACCGTCCACAGACGTTAAAACCTGAGAGATGGTCCACAGCATTTTTAGCGTCGTAGATATCCTCATACACAACGAACGCAGTGCCGCGTGTGTCATTATTGACGCCCAAACGGATCTGTCGGATGGCGCCATACTTGCCGAAGATGTCATACATTTCCTCTGAAGAAATTTTAAATGGTAGGTTCCGCACGTACAGCACGCGGTTGACCTCTGGTGGTAAGCGAGCCTGCACACGAATAGGCAAATAATGCAGTGCATTAGTTAACGAGCAGATCAATAGCTGATTCATCAATGTAAGCAACGTACATTGCCGCGTCTTCCTTGGGTTGCCATTGACGCCATGCTTGCTATTGGTTTGAGTTTCTCTTCCTTTTTACGAGACACATCTGCGCACTTAGCTGAACATGAAAGTGTTTCCGTTAAGTACGCATACAAGATTTTCCCCCTCGTTTCAATGACATGTCGAATACGATGATCCAATCCGATAATTTCAGCCAATCACAGCACACATCGAAAGTGACAAGCATCATTGCGTAATCAGATTGTCGAAACCAACATGCGATAAAGAATCCATCGGTCATACCACCGCAACTAAAATCCTTTCAAATACATGTGTTCATTTTCCTATTTACAACACAAGCCACAGCAGCAATCTTCATATATTACAACTCGTAAGAACATCGCAGCACAATGACGTTCTCCACACGCCAAATTGCCAAGCAATTCGTCGCAAAACAAAGGCCTGAAGGTGCCGGTGTAATGGTGCGCCGCTCGATCGGCTCAGCGCAAATGAAGCGACTTGACCCGTTTCTCATGCTGGATGATGTGAGCGCGGCTTTACCTGCCGGTTTTCCTGATCATCCACATCGTGGTTTTGAGACCGTGACATATGTGTTACCATCCTCAAAAGGCCACATGCGGCATGAAGATTTTCTAGGCAATGCAGGTGAATTGCGGCCTGGCGATTTACAATGGATGACCCCTGGAAAAGGCATCATGCATGCCGAGATGCCCGCTAGTAAAGTGCCTGCACACGCATTGCAGCTCTGGGTAAATCTCCCAAAATCGAAGAAGATCATGGAACCCCGATACCAGGAAATCAAGCGTGAGCAGGTTCCGCATGTGTTCAATGACGATCAGACAGTCGAAGCGATTATCTTTGCCGGCGAAGTCTTTGGGCAGAAAGGTCCGATCGAAACCGAAGCACCTGTGACATACATCCATTTTATCCTGAAACAAAACGCCACGCTTGAGTATCGTATTCCTCAGGGCCATAATGCATTTGTGTACACTGTTAGTGGCACTGGCAAGTGCAATGATTCTGACATCTGCACTCACGAAGCGATCATCCTGAAGCGCGAAGGTGATGGTGTTTCAATCTCAGCGACTAGCGAAGACAATCTCGAGATTATAGTGGTCAGTGGACAGCCACTTGAAGAGCCTGTGTTTCAATACGGTCCATTCGTGATGACCACTAGCGAAGAGATTGAAGAGACATGGGAGGATTTCGAGTACAGAAAGAACGGTTTTGAGCATGCGAAAGGCTGGCGGTCAAGTATCGGCAGACGGTTCACATAATCATTTATTCTAAGCTCCGAAGATCTCATGTAATAGGATCGCATTCATATAATTAAGCCCAAAAGAAAAAAATTGATGAGGGACCATCCACAGCTGCACTGCACCAATTTCTGTTCTTTTTCGTTTGTATGTTGCTTTCGCAGATGGCGCATGGCCATTTGAGGCAATGGCTGTACATTGTAAAGGGCAACAACAACGAAACTCTGGAAGGTTGATGATGGTGACTGCTATTAAGTGGCATTACACACCTACCCCCAATTTGATAGTGAATCCGAGTCATTTAAGCCCTGCATTTGTTTTGAGATTCAACAGACGTTGAACAATTCCAGCAGTGCTGCGGCCATTCTTGAATTCCCCATACCAAGCAAAGCATTCCAAGCGACGATTCTACCATCCGCCAGAATCAATAGTCAACCAATTGACACTATAATGTTCAAGTCCCGGCAGATCGCACTCAAGTTCGTCACTAAAGCCCAAGGTGAAGGCGTAGGCGCGACGGTGTATCGATCGATCGGCACACACCGTCTGCGCAATTTGGATCCATTTCTTATGCTTGATGAATTCGACGTCGGTTTGCCAGGAGGCTTTCCTGATCACCCGCACCGTGGCTTTGAAACTGTCACGTACGTGTTCCCGTGCTCGAAAGGTAAAATGTTACATGAAGATTTCTTGGGCAACAAAGGTGAATTGCGGCCAGGTGATCTACAATGGATGACGCCAGGCAAGGGGATTATGCATGCAGAAATGCCGGCTAGCGACGAGAAAGCACACGGGATGCAATTGTGGATCAACCTGCCGAAGGCTAGGAAGATCATGGACCCAAAGTACCAGGAAATCAAGCGCGAGACTGTACCTCACGTAAAGGATCCGACTGACAAAGTTGAAGCGATTGTGTTTGCAGGTGAGGTGTTTGGTACGAAAGGACCAATTGAAACTGAGGCACCGGTGACATACATTCACTTCATCCTGCAGCAAGGCGCATCATTCGAGTACTCCATCCCTGAAGGTCACAATGCGTTTCTGTATACTATCGCTGGTAAGGGGCAGTGCGTAGGGCATGATATTGAGCCACACGAAGCGGTTGTGCTGGATCAAGATGGCGACGGTGTACATCTGTCGACAAAAAACGCAGAGGGTCTGGAAGTGATCGTGATGAGCGGTAAACCATTGAATGAACCAGTAGTACAATATGGACCGTTTGTGATGACTACAAGCGACGAGATCCGACAAACCCACGAAGACTTTCAACTCGGAAAGAATGGGTTTGAGAACGCACCCGGGTGGCATTCAGATATCAGTCGGCGGGCTTGGTAGATAAGTAAGCGTAGAAAAGAAAACCTCTTAGTAGCAGGGTCGATATACGCTTTTGAGTAATTTTCATTCTTTGTGGTCTTATTGGATTGCAACTCAATTGACATTTACTAGTAGTACAACATGTTTATCCATTCATGAGCGAATCTGAGAATTCCATTTTAAGTTTTTGATGGCTACACTTGATAACCAAAAAACTTTTATAATTTGAATGCCTTTTTCTATGTATCTGATAAAAACCACTTCCTTTTGTACCTTGAGCTTTTTCATCAATACGTGTCATCTCATTTGCATTCAAAACTAACGCGAATCGCACAATAACTTGTTGCACCATGATAAAAAGCGATTTCAAGCAAGTTATCAAGAGCAATGCTCACGTGATCTCACTACAAATTCAAGATGCTACTGACATACAAGATGGAAAGGATTGGAGGAAAGATGATCGAATGTGAGGAACACTATATAACAAAGACTTGTTCTCAGAGCCCAGATGTCGTAGATGTCTGCTCTGTGGTTGTGTATTCTTAAGCAGCTTTTGCTAATGAAGTCGAACCCAAACAACAAAGCAGAAAATCCTCTCCGAATTACTCGTACTTTGGTATCAATTGGTAACACATATGATCTCTTTAGGTGGAGGTGTAACTTTCTCTTCTGGCGTTTGCCAGAATATGGACTAAATCGAGTGAACATGTGTGAGAGATTATTAGCCTCCCCCGCTGCCCATGGATACTCTTTCTACACTTTATTCTGCTCGTCGTAATTCGAGTGGTCTTGAAAGTTGATGTAGGAGACACATGGCGAGTGTAAGAATGTTCTTCGATCCCAAGGAATATTCTCGCAGTTAATTGCTGTACAAGTGCAAGGGTGCATTGACAAAGCAAATGCTCATTTAGCAGACATTTACGCGCACATGCAGAGGACAAAAGATATCAACGACAGCAAGAATGACAACGAACTAGAATCTAGCAAAGGGGGACTATCCGAGTCGGGTAGCAACTAATTGCACTCAGACTGCATATTAACAATAAAATTCGCACACATATATGATTTCTCGTGGTGATTTATGGTTGACAGAGAACTACAAACTATCATGTGTGTATGCGTTTTAGACTTGCCAGATCTTCTAGATTTCAGTGAGATATGATAAATAGCCAAGTAAAAAAGACTCATGGATGGTGTCGTGCAGCGTAAATACATTTGCCCATTCCATTATAGTTCACCAGTTGCTTCACAAAAACAAATTGTGCGTCGAGCACACACCAACTCGGTGAACCAGGGCTCCTACTAGGTTCTTCGCTGCAACAACAGCGAGTGTAGAATCACGTGAGAGCGAGATGTGAATGCGTCAAAGAATATTCTTACGCTTACTATGTGTCTCCCACGTGAATTTCCAAGACTATTCGAGTCACAACGAGGAGGACAGAATGTCGGAAGAGTATCCATGGACAGCAGGGAGTCTACCGACTTTTCAAATACGTCCACACAGTTTAGTCCACATGCTGGCAACCCCCAATAAAACCCATCTTCAACATGGATTTTTATTATCATCTGATAAAATCCATTTTTCATTTTTTATTATTGGTGTGAATGGGTAATTCTTCAGTTCTAAAATAGTGGCCGGTGAGTTGAGCAAGCACGACGAAAGCACAGCAATCAGCATGAGCTGCTTCTACTATGGCGTCACCAGCGGACGCAAGCCAGGTGTGTACACGGACTGGAGGGCCGCTAAAGACCAAGTGAGAGGGTGGTCGGGGGGCAAAATGAAGAAATTCGAGACGTATCGTGAAGCAGAAGACTTTGTCTACCAGTTTGCGTGTTACGATTCTGAGCCAGATTCAGAGCCAATGTATGCATTGGAGGAGAACGTGGCTCCTCGATCAGAGCCAGAGTGTTATTACTATGGCGTTGCGCGCGGACGTTCACCGGGTGTGTACATCAACTGGATGACTGCAATAAAGCAAGTGCATGGGTTTTCGGGGGGAAAGATGAAGAAATTCGAGACGGAAGAAGAGGCGGAAGATTTTGTCGACCAGTTCATGGATGGATATTTCTATACGGACAATTCTGAGCCTGACAGTGAAGCTGATTCGGATCCAGGGTCGGAAGGAGCGGATTCAGACGGAGATCCTGACCCCAAGAACCCAAATACATTGGTAGCATTTTGTGACGGTAGCGCTCTTCGTAATGGGCAGCCAGATTGCCAAGCAGCGTTTGCGTGTATTTTCCCGCATTGTCGGAGTTGGGATGTAGTTGAGCCGGTGCGTAGTCGTCGCATTCGGCCTACGAACAATCGTGCCGAGTACCTTGCGGCACTGATGGCCATACGACGCGCGAATCACGAAGATCCAAACAAATACGAGGTACTCTATATTTACTCGGACAGTATGCTACTCATTCAGTCCATGACCAAGTGGATTTACGGGTGGGAACGCAACGGATGGTGCAAGGCTGATGGGTCAGAGTTGATGAACCGCGATTTGCTGCAGAGTATACAGTATGAACAGGGCAATCGACGCATTATTTGGGAGCATGTACCAGCACATTCTGGGCGTAGTGACTGGTTTTCATATTGGAATAACATTGCGGACCGAGAAGCATGGTGTGCTGCGCGAAATATGTGATGGCTGTCAGACGTCCAACACAGCCATTTTCTTGTATGTGAAGTTGAATGGAAGCAACTCCAAGTGATTACTCTCGCTATTGCACCTAAGTCGAGAACAATGATGGAGAATCGATGATATGGATACCTGTGCTCTTCTCGTGTGAATATTTACATTCGTGAGTATCGATATATGTGCACATGAAGCAACGCTTTCAGATAGATAACCACTACTGATGCAATGTTTCTACATCAACTGGTTGATGCATTATCTTTCAGTTAGCTATGTTTCTGTGATTGATGAATCTGTAACATTATTGAGAATAACGGACATACTCATCACAATGCCAAACTATGCTATTGAAGAAAGTGAAGATGGTCATTTTAGATGTATTAAGCAACTCACCAACAATTGATCTTGACTGCAATCATGTGTCATCTTCGTATGCAGTATATTCAAGTGTATCGTATCGACGTCTTGCAAAACAGAACTACACCACGGGTTATTAATGACTGCGTCAATATTCAGTGATATCTATATTTTATGAATTTACACATGACAGTTGCAAAAGTATATGATGATATGCAGAAGTGAAGACACGCTATTAATCAAACTAGTAGCGATTGCCGATATCCGACGACCAGAACGGCGCATTCTCAAATCCGTTCTTGCCACCTTGAAAGTCGCGAATGGTCTGATGAATCTCCGACGACGTTGTCATCACGAATGGACCATACTGCACTACTGGCTCATCAATTGGCTGGCCGCTGATAACGATAAACTCCAATCCTTCACCTTCGTCTGCTGTGTGAATGTGGACGCCATCGCCCTCTTTCTCCAATACGATTGCCTGGTGAGATGTAATGGCTTCACCCGCACACTCGCCTGATCCCGTCAATGTGTAGACGAAGGCATTATGACCTTTCGGGATCTTGTAGTCGAGACTGGCACCGGGCTTGAGCAAAAAGTGGATGTACGTCACCGGTGCTTCAGTTTCAATGGGCCCTTTCACGCCAAACACCTCTCCGGCAAACACGATTGCTTCCACGCTACCCGATTTGTCGAACGCATGTGGTACAGTCTCACGTTTGATCTCTTGATACCGCGGCTCCATGATCTTCTTCGACTTCGGAAGATTAACCCACAATTGTAATCCGTGCGCCTTCTCTTCACTCGCTGGCATCTCGGCGTGTAAAATACCTTTACCGGGAGTCATCCACTGCAGATCACCGGGACGTAACTCACCTTTGTTGCCCAAAAAATCTTCATGCCGCATGTGGCCTTTCGATGTCGGCAACATGTACGTCACAGTCTCAAAGCCTCGGTGTGGGTGGTCGGGAAAACCGCCAGGCAGGCCGACATCGAACTCGTCGAGCATGAGAAATGGGTCCAAGTTGCGGAGTTGTGGTGTGCCGAGCGATCTTCGGACAGAGGCACCGACGCCTTCACTTTGTGCCCGTGTAACGAACTTGAAGGCAATGTCTCGAGACTGGAAGGTCGCCATTGTTGTAAGCTGTTGTTGTTGTTGTTGTTTGTTGGTGGTAGATTGGATAATGAACTGAGGTGATGACATTTACTTGAAGCAGACTAAGGATCGTGCAGTGTGTGAGATGTCTTTAGACAGACTGTTGACTTCGTACATCAGTCGAGTTTCTCATATCCGTCGGTAGTGGATTTTTTGTTAACGCATCGGCAGTAAATTGGGTTTTGTCACGCTTTTTCTAGTTTTTGATTGGTTAAAAATCCATGATTTCAGTATCATTATGAAACTGAGACGAGTGCGGTTAGGGATAAACAGACATGGATACATTTCAGGATTTGGATCATTACAACACAAAGCCAAAGTCCACTTCTGCTTGTGTTTTTCGATATCTGATCATATCAGAACCAAGATGCTATTGACTAATTATATGATATATGCACATGCTAGAAGCAATGACCATATACTCGTCGATGAACAGTAATAATACGAATACGTATACAGAACACGTAGCACATGCTGCACGTCGTTTACACAATATGGCATCGACAAAGCCAGTAAAAGTAAACAAAACCACTGTAATACATTGTATCTGTGAGCCTATGGTAGGTGCTTATCGAGCGCAATCGAATCATGCTATACATTTGGATTCATATGCAATATATTCTCCTTGCTGAAACCATAACGAGAGATTTATGCAGTTTATGTTTCATGTTCATGGTTGAGCTTGTGTGGGTCTCACACTTTCAATGGAGACAATATTCGAGATACGCATATAAGTACACACAAGCAGAAGTGGACTTTGGCTTTGTGTTGTAATGATCCAAATCCTGAAATGTATCCATGTCTGTTTATCCCTAACCGCACTCGTCTCAGTTTCATAATGATACTGAAATCATGGATTTTTAACCAATCAAAAACTAGAAAAAGCGTGACAAAACCCAATTTACTGCCGATGCGTTAACAAAAAATCCACTACCGACGGATATGAGAAACTCGACTGATGTACGAAGTCAACAGTCTGTCTAAAGACATCTCACACACTGCACGATCCTTAGTCTGCTTCAAGTAAATGTCATCACCTCAGTTCATTATCCAATCTACCACCAACAAACAACAACAACAACAACAGCTTACAACAATGGCGACCTTCCAGTCTCGAGACATTGCCTTCAAGTTCGTTACACGGGCACAAAGTGAAGGCGTCGGTGCCTCTGTCCGAAGATCGCTCGGCACACCACAACTCCGCAACTTGGACCCATTTCTCATGCTCGACGAGTTCGATGTCGGCCTGCCTGGCGGTTTTCCCGACCACCCACACCGAGGCTTTGAGACTGTGACGTACATGTTGCCGACATCGAAAGGCCACATGCGGCATGAAGATTTTTTGGGCAACAAAGGTGAGTTACGTCCCGGTGATCTGCAGTGGATGACTCCCGGTAAAGGTATTTTACACGCCGAGATGCCAGCGAGTGAAGAGAAGGCGCACGGATTACAATTGTGGGTTAATCTTCCGAAGTCGAAGAAGATCATGGAGCCGCGGTATCAAGAGATCAAACGTGAGACTGTACCACATGCGTTCGACAAATCGGGTAGCGTGGAAGCAATCGTGTTTGCCGGAGAGGTGTTTGGCGTGAAAGGGCCCATTGAAACTGAAGCACCGGTGACGTACATCCACTTTTTGCTCAAGCCCGGTGCCAGTCTCGACTACAAGATCCCGAAAGGTCATAATGCCTTCGTCTACACATTGACGGGATCAGGCGAGTGTGCGGGTGAAGCCATTACATCTCACCAGGCAATCGTATTGGAGAAAGAGGGCGATGGCGTCCACATTCACACAGCAGACGAAGGTGAAGGATTGGAGTTTATCGTTATCAGCGGCCAGCCAATTGATGAGCCAGTAGTGCAGTATGGTCCATTCGTGATGACAACGTCGTCGGAGATTCATCAGACCATTCGCGACTTTCAAGGTGGCAAGAACGGATTTGAGAATGCGCCGTTCTGGTCGTCGGATATCGGCAATCGGTATTAGGACAAATGAAGAGTTTTAAGGAGTAGGTTTTGCTCTATTCTTTCTGCATGTACCATGAATCCTACATAGTTAATTCATTAAATATCATAGCCTCAACCTCACGAGATCATTGAGATACCGAAATATGAGTAACTCGGAGAGGAGCTCCTGTTTTTTGTACTACCAATAGCTACTTAAGACTAGACAACCGCAGAGTAGACATCTCCGACACTTGGACTCGATGAGTAAGTGTTTATTCCTGCGAAAGATGTTTCTAGTAGTGCTGACATCTCTGTCAAGGATGAACTTGCAATGAGAACACTTCAAGACTTGTTGGTACCAAACATTTTGAGAAGTTGCTTCTGTTCCTTTGTTGAATACAGTTTCAATTTCAATGTTCTGTTCGGACTTGGTTTATCTATCTTGCGCCTTTTAGTCCTTTCATAGTCTTCTAACCACTCCTATCTTCCTTCCATCTCTTCTAACAATGACGACGTTACACACAAGATGAGAGGTCTTTTTTGACTTCTTGCATTTCCATGTCTCCATTCTTGTCTTGATGAAGTTGTTGGTCAGTGTGAACCACGACTTGGGGACTATGCGCTTTACACATTTATGCGAAGAGTCCGTACTCAAATTGATCTTGGACAGTAGCCACAATCCTCAAGATCTGCTCGCTACGTGCCATTTCCACCAATCTGGACAGTCTTGAGTCGTACTTGAGATCGGAACCAATGTCGGTGATCCCTTTACTATCTGGGAAAACAGTCGATAGCAATACTTTTTGTCGTACACGATCGGATACTTGATTTTGGGATGATAAAACTCGACAAGAGCCGATCATAGCGCTTTGTCAATCTTGATATCGAAATGATGAAATGATATCCATTCCTTATTCCAAACGACCATCAATCGATTCAAGATCATACAATCGCGTTCTGTGTCCAGTAACACTTGAGATACCTCTGGTGTTAACAAGACCTTGAAGATCCCACCTCTAATGGTTTCAAGAGAAATACCAAATATCTCTCGAACTTTGGCAGAGGATGCATACTTGGTCATCCCTTTTGACTGGAATCGATGTCATGAGATTGACAAGTAAGATAGATGGCAGTCAGTCATCAATAATCTAATGTGTGACAGTCGATAAGAACAAAACGATAAATATCTTGATAGTACAAAAGATCCAATGTTGTCACCATTTAGAAAGAATAGAGTGTACTCGGAGTATAAAGCGTTTAGTGTCTGCATAGAGAGGCATAGCAAATGGTCAATGACAGCATTACCTTTATGATAATGGAGTGAATGGGTATGGGAAGTGATGAGTTGTTTGATGGTGATCGCAGTGTTTGAGTCATGATTCAGCAGAAGAATTAATAATTTTTTGAGTGAAATAAAACCGTTATATTTCATTGTTAGTTGATCCATTCGTAATTTTATGTGGTATGAATGTGGGTTATAAGATATGGATGGATGTACCTCATGGAGTGTGTGGGTACAATGACTTCATTCCTTTGATCAAATGAGTCACTACCAGAGATACTCTGCATGGTCATGATTTGAGTCCTCAGAAGAGAGAAAGAGAAGACACTTAAGCGATCACCAGCAAAGCGCCGTCATCGTTCTTGTATCGCTGTGGAAGAATATGGGGGCAACATACTCTGCTTATATGAATAACCAACCGACAGATGTCCCACATGAAGGAAACGAAGATGCACGAATACTATATTATGCTGCCAGGTCTGGAAACGTTAAACTAGTGCAATGCTTGTTGCAGGATGGCGCCACAGTCAATGGTTAAGACAATAAAGGCCGGACAGCATTACATTATGCTGTCATGTCTGGAAACGTTAAAATGGTGCAGTACTTGTTGCAAAATGGTGCCACAGTCAATCACCGCGACAATAAAAGACTGACAGCGCTGCATTATTCCGCTAGATTTGAAAAGGCTAAACTGGTGCAGTGCTTGTTGCAAAATGGTGTCACAGTCAATGATCAAGACAATTTCGGCCAGACAGCGCTACGTTATGCCACATCCATAAGAAACGTTGAAATGATGCAGTTCTTGTTGCAGAACGGTTCTACAGTAAATGATCGCGACGATGATGGAATGACAGCATTATATTATGCCGTCAAGTCTGGAGAGACTGAAATGGTGCAGTTCTTGGTGCAGAATGGTGCCACAGTCAACGATCAAGACAATAATGAACAGACTGCACTACATATAGCCGCCAGGTCTGGGAACGTTGAAATGGTGCAGTTCTTAGGGCAGAACGATGTCATAGTCAATCATCGCGATAATAAAGGATGGACAGCATTACATTATGCTGCCATGTCTGGAAACGTTAAAATGGTGCAGTACTTAGTGCAGAATGGTGCCACGGTCAATGGTCACAACGATATAGATAAAGAAGTGCTACGATATGATGCCGACGAAAAGATGATTAAAACGAAAAATCTTGGCTGACGTTTAACCAACATGTGGACATGGATCCAAGTTGTAGCAACGAACAAATTCTCAAGCATGGATTGTCTGATGATCAATGTGCT
>BCKE01000009.1:660226-695393 GCA_001600495.1 Pilasporangium apinafurcum
CCGCCAGGTCTGGGAACGTTGAAATGGTGCAGTTCTTAGGGCAGAACGATGTCATAGTCAATCATCGCGATAATAAAGGATGGACAGCATTACATTATGCTGYCATGTCTGGAAACGTTAAAATGGTGCAGTACTTAGTGCAGAATGGTGCCACGGTCAATGGTCACAACGATATAGATAAAGAAGTGCTACGATATGATGCCGACGAAAAGATGATTAAAACGAAAAATCTTGGCTGACGTTTAACCAACATGTGGACATGGATCCAAGTTGTAGCAACGAACAAATTCTCAAGCATGGATTGTCTGATGATCAATGTGCTGAAGCTGCCTGTGGCCCAAAAGTGTTCCCAACATGCGATGGACTCAACTATGAATGGTTCACTTCCTCTCCATCTCAAGCGATTCCTGACGGTAGTGATCGTGAATACCAATAGGTGAGAATCCAGAGAATAAAACTCCACCATCTGCGATCGAAAGATGCATTTTTCATACCTTTTAGTAGCAAATTCGCCGTTAACTTTCAATTTGCGGTGATGGATATTGCAATAGTTGTTTTATGCAGTGATTTCATGGGATACATCCAACAAAAGTAACTCACAAATGTTTTCGGTCCTAATTCTAAGCTTCGTACCTATACAGGACGCGTCTTACGTCTGATATGCATGCTTCCAGCATCTACCGTGATGTTGCCACATTTCATCCATTTTCGATTGTTCACAATAATGTTACCATTGATGTCCAAGTGATTTTCCCGTTGCAAACTACTATCCTCATCCTTCGAGCTTGATGAATCACTGCTGATGGTCATGTCAGAATCAAATCCAGAGAAGGATACTTGATATGATGGTGGTATCTCTGATTAGATGCTGGTGTGGTTTTCTTTGTCATGTGTATGGGGCCAGTGCACCGACGGTAATACCACGGTCATGCACTGTCATGACCTCGCATCCGTTCTTGAAAAGAAGGATGACGCTAAAAAGAACTTCTTGCGGAGAATTGGAAACAAGTTTCTGGTTCTATCAATAGGGATTGCTTCAGCTCAAAAATCATGAAAGTGTATCCCTACAGGTAGGAGAAATGGAAGATAGAGGATGAGCACTCAAAAAAACGTTTAGCCATTTAGGAATAGTTGGTGTCACTAAATCGAGGTAAGTGACAAGAATGTTCCATTCGTGAGATCTTGATGAAGATGATAGGTATTGGACATGAAGACAATCGAGAGCAACGAAGATCTCATGAACAGACTTCCATTCGCTCAAGACAAAGTGACAGCGACTCCTCCTTTTCATCAGGTAGATCCTCTTCTCCACGTCATCGACATCGAAGATCACGAAGCAGATATAGACGTAGAAGCAGGAGCAATAGTCGATCTCCTCCATCGAAACGGCCCCACAATCCCTGTCAACGTCATCAATACGATGATTACAGGAGACACAGAAACAAATCGCGTAGTCGAGATCGTAAAGAAAGAAGGCACTGTTCTACTCCGCGTCGACACGATACACAAGTGAGCAATGAACGACAATCTTTAGGTCAATCCGCCCAACTGGTATGCTATTTGATTTGTTGTATGATCTTGGTCATGGTGATAACAAATGTTTCATGTCCCTCAGAAGAACGACACAGAAGAAGGCTATGGAATTCCATCACGTAAACATCCGCCGCGTCAATCGCAGCGAATTGCGCCAAACACTGGCATTTTTAAATCGATATTGCTGAGCACAAATCGATCGCGCGATCGCATGGATGAGCAGGAGCGCGTTCGAGCGCTGGCGAAATTGGTGCAATTGACCCACTCGTCACCGTCGTCGTCACACAAGAGTTAGAATATCGAAACATAAAACCGGTATTGTTGCAGTTTTCTAACCACATGGATAATTGACAAAATGTCACCACAACGCGTAATCGCATAGACGACGTCAACATGGCGTTCTTTTTGTAGCAAGTCCAACCGTCATTCTCTCGATATATAGGCGTTTATTCCCCCTTCCCAGAATTCGCTTTCTGCATGAAGATCGTTGTCTGGTCGCTTCTCACGCCATATAGGAGCGATGGTTAAAGACAAGCAGTAAACATGAGCAAAGACCATGGTGCACTGTGAGAACAAAAACAAGATTGCGATGGGGGAAGAATGAATGTGGATTACTTCTGTTAAGTACGGTCCCATCTCCACTTTCAGCATACCTAACCTAAAAATCTCATTCAAAGCTCCACTGAATACCTTCGACAATTGTCATACCTTTCTATATCGATATATGAAATAAAAGAACAATATATAAAATACATATAAAATTTAAATTTATAAATTTTTACCCCTTTCTTCGAGATATGGGGTCGCGGTTAAAGAAACGAAAGGCGCATTAACCAAAAAAACGCCAACATTTCACAAAAGAGCACAAGGAAGGGAAACCAACAGAAGGAAGGAAGCGGAAGGCAGTGACGACAAGTACCGGCGGCAGCTATTTCTATCTACATAAATTTCATCCATTATCCGGTCCGTTGATCTTCCCATTAGTGTATACACAGGCCGGCTATGCATCCAGTGTACACCACCGGCAGCGCCAGTGGCGTCAACGATGACACAAAGGTCCACTCAACGACTCTTGAGACAACCATCTCATTATTGTCAGGCGAAGAACACGAGATAACGCATCACAAAGACTGTTCGACATTGCTAGACCGCACCAGTTCAGCATCATCCACTACAGATACCGGCAGCGCACCCATTCAGCCGTTGATGACGGACGTACAGATAAAAAATGAAGCGGCAGAGATAGGCGAGTCGAAACCAATGGTGATTGTTCCTTCGCTGCAACTGGACAAGGTCACGACGATGCTCTCAGGTGAAGAAACCGCTGATGAATCACCCAGTATGTCCATCTTGGCAAGCACATCGCTCAACTCGCCTTCGTCGATGACGTCGCCGTTCCCACATACGTTTTCCTTTGGCGAGTGCATGAGTCCACGGCAACAGAGCGGCAAGACTCGATATCTTGGTGGGTATTTACAGCAACGATGCTGCATGGCTGGTGGTTTCTTGAAGTCTTGGAAGCGCAGGTACTTCCGATTACGTGATCATGGCGTTCTGTGCTTCAAGAAGCGTGAAGAGACCAACCCGTTGTTTGAGATCATCTTTACGGCACATACGTTGGTTTCTCTGGATAAAAGTCATGGAGATAGTGGCAATGGCTCCGTGGCATCACCAGCAGCAATAGTAACGAAACGTTTGGATAGTGGAAATCAGTCCGTAGCGTCACCGAAGCAACCTCAAAAAACGCAAGGTAGTGGCTCGTTGCTATTTAATCTCATGCACATCGAGATTGTGGGTCATCAACTTCCAGCATCAAAAGTCGAGCTTCCTGTGCACTTTAAGGCCGAGAATGAAGACGATTATTCCGATTGGATCGAGTGTCTGCGATTTAAAATTGAGGTGAGGAAGCGTGCACTTGTGCATGCTTCGGTCAGTACTCTGGAAATCGCCGAGTCACAAAATGATGAAAAGAGTGTAAGTGATAGCAGTGCAGAGTCACCGATCGAACGCCCAGCAAGTCGAACATGTTCAGATCAGATGCCTCAGATAACGAGTAGCTCCGATAGCAAGTATTTAACATCAGTCAACGAACAGCCGTCATCAGCGTCTCCGCTTCCATCTTCCTCACAAATACAAAACCAGCAAATTAATACGACAGTTAGTACAGAAACGGTATCTACGACTTCTATCAGTAACAGCCGAAGAATGTTTCGACCGCCTTCAAAATCGCAAGGGTTAGTCTTAGGCTGTCCGACTGATCCGCCTGAGTTCACGAACTTTCGTGACAAATATTTGTTACTCAAGGAAATCGGCGAAGGCTCGTTTTCCATTGTTCACAAGGCTGTGAATCGATTGACCGGACGACTTTGTGCGGTTAAATGCTGCAAATATTCCCCCTCACTTGAAGAGGAAGTGGGTATTATGAGAAAGCTTTCTCATCCGAATGTCATTGGAATCGAAGGAATCTACAAGCAGGACGATATGTACTATGTTGTGATGGATTATATGAATAATGGGGATCTTTGTGACCTGCTGATTAAACGCCAGCGGCTTTCCGAAGAGGAAGCCAAGAATATTGTCTCTCAAGTTTTACAAGGAGTCGCGTACTTGCATCGACATAACATCTTGCATCGCGATCTCAAGCCTGAAAACATTTTATTGCACGGCGATGTGGTCAAGATCGCAGACTTTGGTCTTGCGAAGCAGTTGCCGTATGCGTCTGCCATGCTGAAGCGCAGCTGTGGCACATTGGAATATGCTGCACCAGAACTGCTTTGCAGTAAGCCGTATGGTTTGAAGTCAGACATCTTCAGTTTGGGGGTCGTTCTTTATGTGCTGCTCTTTGGAGCATTTCCATTCAGCATCGAATCTGCAGCGGCGCTTCAATGCATGGAACGGTTCCCAGAAGGAATGGATGTGCGTGATATGAGTTGCTTAAGTCCCGATAATGTGCAATGGCGCTTAGTGAGTCGACAAGCACAAGATTTGATCATGAAAATGCTCGAGCCCAACGAGAAGAAGCGCATTTCCGCAGGAGAATTGCTTACGCATCCGTGGTTTGATAACGATACCACAATGTCGGAAGTGGAAAACTGGACAAAGCGAGAAAAGCAAGCTGGCGACCACGAACGTTCACGGATTGCTGATTGTGAAGAAGAAGGCTTCATAGAACTACTGGGTCGCGGGTTGGAGGTGATCAAATATGGTAATAAAGGATCGACGACTCCTCATGCCACCACGTTGATCATTGACTTTCCGAACAGGTGCATCGTATGGACAGCCCGAAGCAGTGTTATCAAGCTTGGAAGCTCTCGCAAAGTTGGGGGCGACTGGAAACACGCCAACAACAAACGCGGTCGTGTGATTCCGTTTGATGACATTGTGGAAATTCGAGTTGGATGTACGACGCATGCATTTCAGCACGCGAGTAAAGGGAGAGACGAACTATCACCCGACGTGTGTTTCTCTATTGTCTGTGCATGGCGCACGTTGGATATCGAGACAAAACTGGCGACCCAGCGCGATTTTTTGGTCAAGGGGCTGCTGCATCTTGTGTCACCGAGTAAAAATCAAGAGAAGTAGCACATTGATTCAGGGGCTCCGCTGGAAACTTGAATGGGTATCTTCTAGCATCATAAGCTGATGTACCTGGGCGAGAAATCGATTTATTTCTCTGTAAAAACACCAACCAAAACGCATTGTAAACTAGACATCCCAAAACTGCGGGTGATTATGCAAGTATGAAGTGAAATAATAGTAATTCTTTCTTTTTTAATGTTTCTATTTCTTACCTGTGAAGTTGATTTTGCTGGGTTATCGCTCAATCACAAACGATTCGAGTTCTTCTTCCTTCACATACTTTTCACCGATGCCACGATGCTGCAGTGACTGCAAGCAGTACAACAATTGATGCAGATATTCGCGAAATTCAAGTACGTGCTCATCGTCAAACATGTTCTTCGTCAGCGATGAAGCCAGCTTTGTTTCCAGGTCTTCATGAGTGACACCGGCAGGAAATCGACGTAAGATCTCCGCGGCGTACATCAAGAGGAACACACCACAGTCTGAACTATTGGTCTGTAAAGGAATCTGCGAATAAGCAGATAAACAATTAGTTACATCTGTGGTTAATCTAGTGGAGAAAATGCCATGAAGACATTCTTACATTAGGCTCTATGAGATCGATGCTGTCCGAGTCAAACGAGGTGATGATCCACTCTCCTGTGTCTTTGTCGAACTCCTCTTGCTTACATCGTACTTTAAATTCACATTCCAAATATCCACGAAGTAAAGCGGAAAATTTCTTCTTTCGATGACAACGCAGAGAATCAAGGAAGAGTAAGCACGGAGGATGCTGCATCCGCATTTGCCTGGACGTCTCCAACTCTTCTTCTATAATTACTTCTCGCTCCTCATCTTCCACTGGAGAGGCAGCATGTCCTTTGTTGCGTCGAAAGAACGCAAAGTCATCAACCAAATCGATCGTTGTTCCTTTAGCATTGCGTTCCTTGTATCGAACTTCTTGTCTCCGCCTCTTCCGTACGATGGCAGAGCCAGGATTACCAACAATTGCGATACTCCAGTGAAAACTACAAAGAAAACGAAACACAATATTCGTACTGTTACTAAACCAAATCACAACACCACCACCAAGCTACCTACCTATCGTTGATTGGAATGAATAAAAACTGTTTGTCAAATAGATTCGTTTCTTTTTGAGTCCATCGAGCAACCCGTGCGAAGCGCTCCTCTGAGGACATCAATTCACTTTCGCGTCCATTGCCAATAAGCTGGGTAAAGAAATGTGAGCTAAACAAATACACATGATCCTGTTGCCATGGATCTAAATGGCGCCACAAAAACCTATAGAACAAACCCAACATTGAGTCGTATTGAAATTAAATCGTGTGTATGCATAGCTCACATTAGTATAACGTACCGCAAGTAGAAGTCGATTAGGTTGTCGTTCAAAAACTCTCCAGGTGCGAGGCGCTCTACATCTCCAATTGTTACGGATATGCTGCCGGGACTCTCCGAGTCCTCATAAGGATAGCGTAAGAGCACTTTACTCCGTCGATCAACTGAATTGCCTCCATCCGAATCAGTTTCCAATTGCTTTTCGTCAATGTTGGCATTCTCACCATTATGCGGAGGTGTGGATGTCTTGTTGAGTGTTGATGTGTATACTTCATCAACATCCATGGAAAATTTTTGCTCATCCAAACTCTCCTCGTTGTGTTTGATATGAAAGCTGCTTGTTCTAGACGGAGCTTCAGTGTCGTCAATAACTGTTATTCTGGAGTCAGTCCTAAGAGATTGTTGGCCTACCAACAACACATATCAGTTCTGTACTCTTAACCTTGCAATATTTTGAAAAAACAGAACTGTTCTTACGCAGCGGTCGCAACTCTCTTTGTGTGTAGCTTGCCAAATACCGTTTTGCTTCAGTCTCTCTACATACACATTGAACAAAACGACAGTGTTCACAAACATATCAGATCAATGTCGGTTGCGCGAATCCAATTGACTAATTTCGTCTTCTCTTACGGGATACCGCGCTGAAAGAGCAGGGCGAGCTCCTCATTTGATTCACCGAGACTGCGGCAGCGAACGTAATCCATTTCCTCTTCAAAGTAAAATGCGGCACCATATAAATCTACATTGCTCAAATTAGTGACATTAGGACTTAGTTTTCCAGGTCACGTATAGCCATAACAAGAATACAAAATCAACACATATACATACCAACTGATGAAGGCTGGTTTCCATCCTGTGTGAGCTTTGCAAATAATGAGTCATAGAACTCAGAGAAAGCAGTATATCCTTTGCTCGCAGACTTAAACTCCATCAGCAATAAATAAGGTGGTGCACTTGATCCACGATAGAACCTGTCGCCACAGCACAAGTTCACTGGTGAGAAAAAGAATAACTTTTACCGTATTCACAAACAAAATTAAAGCATTACGTACGAGAATCGTTCAAGATGTGCGTACTTGATTTCTCCTTTCCAGACACGCTTCTCCTTCTGCCACAATAGCAATTCCATGGAGGTCGTATCAAATACAAATTCGCACCTTCCAAACATTTGGTCACAGATGCGCGTCCACGTCGCGCAGATCTGTTTCACATTCTTATGACTCGTAGACAACGCTTCATGGTTGTGCGCTGAGCTCGGTCGAAATGGCAAAATGAAATCGAGCGCTCTCGCTTTCTTGTTCTCTTGCTGCTCTCGATACACTTGGAAGCCCAAGGGCCGTTTCTGTGATGGTCGTAGCAGTGTTGTGTGTAATAATTCCGCATGCTCGTTGGCAAAATACTCACTGCCTGTGCTGAATCGCCGCTCTGTGTTCATACGCGCTCTTGGGATCGTACTGTTAATTCTAGTTTCGTCATTTGTTACCTTTGATGGCTGGTGGACCGTTGGATAGTGATGATGAAGATGGTCACGACGTTCTTCTTCGAAATCTGCATCTGAATCTGGACCATCGACGTCAATAGGATGTGCTGCGCCGTTCCGTCGATTCATAGACGCTCTGTACGCAAACGCCATGATCACAGAAGCGGTAGATGAAGCGATTAGCGTCAGCGCTGGCTGTCGATGGTATTCCGCATGCACTTGCGTAAATGGGCTGTGATCATCACTCTTTCTTCTCTAAACAGGAAAAAAAACCCACAAAAATGTTGTGTCAACCTATCAAAAACGTGTGTAATTGGGTTATTTTCAAAAAGTTATCATGATATAGTACATTAATGCCACAACTAACCGATTTTTAAATCACAGTATGCGTTGGAGATGGACGCTCTGTGTAGGTCACACGTCAGGACCCTAAACGGACTTGGATGCCATGATTCTGGCTTCATCCAGTCTCTGCCACTTTCGTTCTGTCATGAGATGTTTCATGCACGAGTTTGAAAACACGGTGGCTGCGCTAAATATTTGTGCACGTCTGACAAACTCGAGCGCTGACGGAGGGTTGTCTGATGCTGATATTGTACTGGGGTGGTGGGAGAAATTTATGTATGCTAGCAATTTGAAGAGATTTCATAGGTTAAGCCAATTGGCGGAAGGATCTCAGACGATCGCTGGGTTATATCAACATCTGCGTCAGATAGAGGATAGGACATAGAAGGTTTCATCAACTTTTGACTGGAAATCTTGCCAACTCTTCACAAAATTCATCATGGATTTGCCTCCCTACACGATCATGTCTCTTGGGAGACCATACACACAAACAGAATTGGGTTACTTTTTATCATCGTTTATTTTCGGATTGTCAATCTATCACGCACGTGCTTAGCAAGAGTGAGGTTTTAGCGAAAGTAAGTATATTATGCAGTTTTTTTGCATTACTTCTGCGGGTTTATTCAAAACTATGCCAACATGTCCGCATCATAGTCCATGGGTTGGCCCCTCCGCGGACGGTGAAGCCGAACGCAAGGAGACTAAATATAAACTGGCCCCCCAGCTTCGACTGGGGCCAGTGCTGGGCTTTTTTCGAGCTCGGGTGCTCCGACCACCAGCGTTTTGTGAACAATTGACAACTTGCCTCAGTTTACTTTATTTTCCATATAGATGTCAATTTTAAGCATCGAATTCTTGGTATTTCGCCACCATCTGATCTGCAAAAAGAGTGTGGAATTGCTTTAAAAACAGCATGAACATCAACACCATACGGTATACAAACTAACCATTCCAGCACCATCATCGTTGCATTACAACTGTTTCCGTTGTTGCTTGCGTTTGCGAAGAAATCGGAAATAAAACCACAAACATCCGAACACTCGTTTCTTCTCCCTTCATCAACGACCAAACGAGAGAGAGAAGGCGCCAACACAACTAGCCCACATCTTCAAACAATATACAAAATGATCCGCCGTTCCAATTATATCGATGCGCGACTACATGATGGGATACGCTGACGTGTTGGGCAGCAGACATGCATGGAGAACTCAACTCTATTATACAGAGTTAACAATGTTCCAGAAAAGGTTTCATGCTCGTTTTTTTTTTCATTGTTCATTGTACTTTTCCCAATCATCGGCACTGGCAGATCAAAGGTTACTTTAGTCTTTTTATTGCTTGAAACACCTGGCAGTTGTAGGGTAAAATAACCAACGGAAATATCGAATAGGCACACAAAATCCAGACGTTTTGGCCCAAAGAAAGGTCGCCATTGTTCCCTCAGCCGCTAGGCGTAAGATACAGACCGAAGACAAAAGCAGGAAGAATGATAAATTACAACCTTTCTCTTGCGCTCTATACAAACTTGCAGACAACATTTCCCATTTCTAGAACAGGTTACTCACAACCCTCTACTGTAACGAAAGAAAGAAACAAGAGATAAAACCTCACTCCCACACTTAGCAGTTAGGAAACGAAAAATTACGCTGTGTACTGATTTCTTGTGTGCAAGGAGATGGTAATTTTGAGGACAAAGAAAATTCTCGTCTATATTTTGTTGAGAATGAATGGAGAAGCCAGCCAAATCTGGTTGTCCCGTTGCCTCAAATCACTCTATCTTGCTGTTTATTTCAAGGAAGAGAAGAAAAAAAAACAAAAACAAAAAAACAGAAAGAGCACTAGCAGGCCACACCCCACCCACTCGTCAGCTCCTTTCGCTTTCTTTCCTCCCCTCAGTTTGGCTTCCGATTGCCCAAAAGCACATTCACTCAGCAGTGTCTGTGCACACAATCGACCTCTTCCCCCTCCCCTCTCCCACCTCCGTTTTTTTCTTCGGTCCGCTCCGCTCCCCCTCCTCTTCGTCTTGCTTTTTATCGGAGCATTTTTCATTTATCCCCCCACAAGTGATGTCGTCCAACACGTCTTCTTCCGTCTTTAACGAAGCTCCCCCCTCGACCGAGGCCAAGCCGACCGCTTCCTCTGCACCCGAGAACACTGTCAGAGTCTCTGCTAGCGCTACTGTACCGGCCTCAAAGACGGACGCTGCTACCTCGTCTGCCTCGTCGAGTTCCTCCTCCTCAGTCGTCACGTCTTCCGCCTCGACTAGCGCTACATCTGTCGTCAGCGAATGTATGAAAAACCATCAGCTGGAGGAATCGCACGAATGTTCATCGTCTTCCACAAATGCACCTCGATTTATTCGCGTATCTCCGGCTGTTCTGGAGAGCGTAAAGGCTTCATTATCATTCCGAAAGAGCTGTTTGAAGCGAACTAAATCATCGTTTCCATCGGAAACGAGCTTGGTTAACGACCTTCCTGTCGACAACACGAAAGAGGTATCCAAGAAAGAACCAGAAATGCCGGCAGTACCTGTACAAAAGAATCGACGACGATGCTGGGAATGTAAGGTGAAAGTGGGCTTGACGGCGGTGACGTGCCGATGCGAATACACGTTCTGTGGGAAACATCGATATGCAGAGGAACACAACTGCGCGTTCAATTTCAAAAGTGCTGGCAAACGAAAGCTACAAGAGGAAAATCCCGTGGTAGTTCCACTAAAGGTGGCGCGAATCAACTAGAAATCTTCTCTCTGATGTTTTTGCAGTTTGCGTGGGCGATTAAATGGGTGGCTCGGTGTGTTACGCCTGACTGTGGCCTCCGCGGTGAAATATTGCTTCTTGAAAGTGATATAGACGGAAGACAAGAAGGTAATGAAGCACAAGCATCAAAACCGGTGGCATCCGGGTATTAATGGAAAGAAAGAGTGCTTGAGCTTCCCAGCTATTTTCAATCGACTACGCCCGAGAGTGACACGAATCTGAATTCAGTAGATCGACCAGTGATTACAAGTAGCAGCAGTAGGTTCTTTTTTATAGTAGGATGAAAGGTTTGCGTCGTGGTTAGGATGTTCATATACAAAACGCTTATTTAACTTGGAAAACACTCGAAAATATTTGACGTAATTATGTATATTGTATATTCTCTTTTCACTTGTGTACTCTATGGGTGAGGAAGACGGTTAGATGGGATGGCGGAGGAACCATTAAGTGCAGAACGTGCCGTTAGTTTCACACTAAGTGCGAAACGCGCCTTTGTACCCATTTGTGCAATAGAGCAGATACACGAAGAAGCCGCATGAGATGGATCAGTGCTGCTTGTTCATAAGGAGAAATACGCTGTTTATGGGAAGCTTCACACAGGCTTACATGTGAAACGGAGGCGTTTCTTCTCGTCACTGGATTTGTAGTGGTGCGCGGATGTCGTCCTGATAAACGGAACTAGAATAATGACATAAAACGTTCAGTCATACGCCGTCAAAACAAGGTCTACTGCCACGCTGCAAGCTACCTACGTATTCAATGCCTCTTGATGCGAGGAAAACAGGCAGAATAGCACGGGTATCCAGGTCGTAGTTGTTGGCAGTGATTACTCGAAGCATGGCTGTTTAGTACTTCCAAAATGATGGAAGAGTTTGAACTGTCATATGAGAAGCATGTGGACTCAATGCTGTCTTTCTTGGACTCGTCGTTTCCAGAGTTGAGTCGTGTCATATTTGGTGTCATTTTCAAGTTATCCGTGTGTCTTCAATTAGTGTGTAGAAGCTGTCATCCTCACAAAGTTCGTAAATAACGGTACGACGATGTTCAACTCGATTGCCTGTTGTGCAGAGCATCGTCGAACAAAAGATGGAGAACCGAAGCGGGACGACGACCGTACGCGTATCTACGCCTGAAGCACCCGTGGAGGTCTAGCAACCGCTACTATTGACGAGTATCAATGCCATTTTGCGTAACATACTGCGTCTCTATGGTATACAGCTTGTACACGCCACTGTGAACAACTGCCTGAACAACTCCGCGAAGTGAACTGTTGTCAGCACGTACCGCTATGGATTTTTTTACCTGCTTCGAAGCCGCTTGCTACCGCCAATACAAGGCTATAATCTCTTCAATAGGGTTTTCTACGAGAGAAGAGTGTTCACTAGAATACCATGGAGTTCACTGTCAAACATGACGACTTGAACGATTTGAAGCGACTGTCGACACGGTGCAACGATTTGCACGACGCGCATACGCGATTTATCGAATTAGTAATCGAATGCGCACATTCGTGTATCCTCAAGTAATTGAACGATTGTCGTGGATGGTATGCTGGACAGTATGGAAAGCATTGGAGTTGACGATGAAAAGCGATCATTTCACTGGGGTGTAGCAATGAAATAGCAGCGTTATCCATAAAGTCGATAAGTCTGTCAATGTCACAGTAGCAACATGCACGTGACTACCTATTATAGACTCTCCAATAGGGCTCGCTGAAACGACGGAAAATTCGAGATTGTGAATTGGGCTGTGGAAGGAAGAGATGGAAGGCTTTGTAAATATTTCAGGCGCTATTATGCATGGTCATCTGGAAATGATGCAATGCATGCACTAGACTTATTGCATTCACTTGCTACATCTGTCTCTCAAAGTCTTTCCTAGCGCTATCATCAATGCTGCGGCAAACGGTTATTGGAATGTGGTCCATTGATTACACAGACAATGGCTAACCACGATTAACATCAACCACATGCTCTTTGCCGCCAGATCCATTGCAACTATGATGCATCCTTCGCGTCAATAGGAGTACAAAAAATTGACAATTTCAAGTGATCATTGGCTGCGTCGCCGTTCATCGCGTTCGTCATACGTTGGAGCTTTTTGAAGAATCCGAACGGCTTCTTCTACATCAACGAATGACTATATGAAAATCGCACGGAAGGATGTACGAATCAAGCCTGGACTGAGCAACGTATAATGATCATTACGAGTAATGTAATGTCGTCATGTCAATTTGGCATTTTTCAAGCATCTCATGTGGATGCAAACACACTAGCATATTCTACCTTAGTAGATCCAGGAAAGAAGTTGAAGATATGGCTCTCATACAGTAGTCGTTCAAGTGATGAACTAAAGTAAGAACAACCCGGATAACCATGACTTTTATCTTCATGCATAATTGCTCGGAGTTACTTTTCTTCCTTTGGCAAGTATGCAGGAATACACATTTGCACTGTCATCAACAGCATCAATATAGACAACGAACAAATGCAGCACTGTACAAACAAGAACAAAATGCAGGCAACGCAATACATGAAAACTCTATTCTTCTCGATGTTTAACTACACTGTGCCGTTAAAACGGGAGATTCATCGAGCGCGTAAGATTGGCAAAGAATCCCTTCGACTTTGTTGTCTTCGAGCTAGAGCCGTTATCGGTGGAAGTGGTCAAATCGCGTTGAAGGTTCGCTGCCTGGTTTTCCATACTGGTGCGACTCGCAGCATCCCACGCCAAGAACTCCTTTACGACATCCGGCATCTCACCCGTAGGGAGATCCTCCGGTGTAATACCGTCCATTTCCAGGTAGAGCTCTGTGCCTGGCACAGTCTTCCTACCTTCTTTGATCGTGGCGCGACAGAGTCCTTCAGCGTACAACTTGCCAGTCGTAGGACATTGAAACTGATGCAAGAAGTAAATCCACATGTCGTCGATGTATACGGCCTGGGTGCGGATCTCGTATGGTCGGAACGGTGGGATTGGATGGCGGTAGCGGATGGACTGCGAGCCAATAAGGAACATTCGCTTTTTCTTGACAGCGTCCACTAGAATACCCGACACGCTGTGCGCAATAGAATCATAGCATAATGATACGTCAATTCCATTACTATTCAGCAAATAAAACCATCGCAAACAAAACATACGCAGTCATGTGCCATCGCGCTAGCTCCATATTGAACAAGTACGATGCATTGTTGAGGTGGAAATTGACATCACAATCTAAAAACCCAGGCCGTGCCCTCCACACAGCTGGATACTTGAGCGAAATCCCCGGCTGAATGGCCGTTCTGTTCAACGCGCGATGCACGAGACCCGAACCAACGTTCCAGAAAATACGCAGCACCATCGTACGGGAAAATGTGTGAATGCGCACAGAAGAAGTTGATTTGAGCTCTTTGGACGTATGCACGTCAAACTTCCGTTACCACTTCGTCGAGGAGCTGCGCCAGGTACTCAATGATGATTGGATATAAAATCATTTATTGCTTTAATTTAAGCCAATGAAATAGACATATGGATACTTATGTACACGTAAACAGCGTAAAGCCTATTATTTTCGGTATTTACGGATTATGAAGACCCACTCAAAAGCTGACAACTTGATGTACCGCTCTTTGCGAGGATCTTATTACCTGCTTGCAATCCATGCATACGAGCATGCTTCCATGCAAGCATTTGCTAAATGATGTTTTAGTAATGGTATATGTCAAAATGGCAGGTTCATCGATCTTGTGAAAGAAGACCAAAAGTGTTGGAATGATGTTTGTTTCGTTGAACTGGTCTGTGCTTGCTCCTGTTTTTGAGCAACTTGCTCTTCGGCGACTTCCATGCTTTTCCGGCTGGCAGCGTCCCAGTTAAGAAACTCCTTCACAACTTCCGGCATTTCAGTCGGTCCAGTTACGTCGACACCTTCATCGACAATTTCAGCGTACATTTCCTGACCTGAGATGCGTCGTTCACCTTGCTTGACTGTAACACGACAAAGTCCCTCAGCAAAGACTTTGCCCGTGGTCGGACACTGGAATTGATGTAAGAAGTAGATCCACATTGGATCCCAATATGCGATTTGCGTGCGAATCTCGTATGAACTGAACGGTGGGATCGGATGGCGGTAACGAATCGCTTGAGAACCTGCGAGGAACATCCGCCGATGCTTGACTGCTTGATACAGAATCCCAGTCACACTAGAGATATAAACAAACAAATAAACAAAAAGTATTATCTAGCCAAATGACAGCAAAAGAAAGAGATTAAATACGCACGCAGTAAAGTGCCAGCGCGCTAGCTCCATGCAAAACAGATAGGAGGCATTGTTGAGGTGCAAGTTGACGTCGCAGTCGAGAAACCCCGTACGTGCGCGCCAGATCGCGGGGTAATGTTTATCGATGGCCAGTCCTGCTTGGATGGATTTCTTGTTGACTGCACGATGGAGTAGCCCTGCACCGACATTCCAAAAGATCCTCAACACCATCGCAAACAGCACGCAGCTTCACTCGTCGCCTTCTTCTTCAAGTCTGAAGAACTACGTGCGACAAGCATTCAAGAAATGCCACTATAGCGAGGGATAGACAATTACACCAAAACATTCATTTTGATTTGTACCAACTTCAATATCGACCAATGTCTCTTTGGATTTATATTCACAAGTATGTGTTTTGTATTTGGTTACTTTATCTTTGCGTATGCGTCTATGCTTGCTCAAAGGCAACTTTGAAGACGTCGTCATAGTAATCGGCAAAGTGCACCTCCAGGTCTTCGCGTAAATATTCATCCAGCTCCTCAAAGTCTCGCTGGTTACCAAGTGGGAGGACGAGGGTTTTCACACCAGATCGCTTCGCCGCGATCGTTTTCTCTTTAATGCCTCCAACTGGCAGGACCTTGCCGGTCAAGGACACCTCTCCAGTCATAGCCAGATCTGGTTTCACAGCCCTATACAAAACGACAGACAATTATTATCAGCATTCATAAAGTAAGGATAAACTTGATAAAGAAACGAGATACGCACTTTTCCATAGCGAGGGAGAGAAGGGCAGTAACCATGGTACAGCCGGCGGATGGGCCATCCTTTGGTGTTGCACCTTCGGGGACATGGAGGTGGATTTCGTTTTCTTCGAAGAACTTGTTTTCAACATCCACTGATTGCAGCTTATGTCGTGCATACGTGTGCGCAATCTTGGTACTCTCTTCCATCACCGACCCCATTTGACCTGTAGTGATCAAGCCTGATCGATCACCCTTCGAAATAATTTTCGTGGTCTCAATATACAGAGATGAACCCCCCATTGATGTCCATGCTAAGCCCATGACGACACCAGGAACGGTCGTTTCATACATCCGATCACTACAAGCATACAAAGCAAAGAGAGTGAGAAATAATTTATGAATAGAGATGTAGAGAGTAGCGTATGGGTGTCGTCACTTACGTTTGGAAGACCGGTTTCCCAACGTATTTTGAAAGTTTATCGGGAGTGATCACGAACTGATCCTTGTCCTTCTCAGCGGCATCATCAGTGCTAGCGTCGGATTGTTCCTTCGCACTAGTAGCTTCGATTTCTTGTACAACTTCCAGCGCAATTTTACGGAAAATCCTCTCCACATGCTTTTCGAGATTACGAACACCGCTCTCTCGGCAATATTGCTTCACTAAAGTCAATATCGCCTCATCTGTTAACCCCAACGATTCAGGCGTGGTTTGTGCAGAGTCTTTGCCTAATCCTGTGCGTTCAATCACCTTTGGCACCAGATATTCCTTCGCAATTGCAAGTTTTTCAGGTGAATCGTATCCTGAGAGACGAATGACTTCCATACGATCAAGCAAAGGACCCGGAATGGTATCAGTAACGTTGGCAGTGCAAATAAACAGCACACGAGATAGATCAACAGGGACATCCATGTAGTGATCTACAAAGCCACTGTGCTGAGATGGATCAAGCAACTCTAGCAAGGCCGATGCTGGATCACCTTGGTAACCACGACCAAGCTTGTCGATTTCATCAATCAGCACGAGGGGATTCGAGCTTTGCGTCGTCTTCAGGCATTGAATCACCTTACCCGGCATCGCTCCAACATATGTACGACGATGTCCTTTGATTTCCGCAACATCACTCAGACCACCAACAGAAAAGCGATAGAATTCACGATTCAAGGAGCGAGCGATAGATTGGCCAATGCTTGTTTTACCCACACCAGGTGGACCAACAAAGCACAGAATTTTGCCCTGAACACCGCCCTTCAACTTTGACACAGCGATAAACTCAAGAATGCGCTCCTTGATGTCCTTAAGCCCGTAATGATCCTCATCCAAGATTTTTTGCGCCTTTGCTAAGTCAAAGTTTTCTTCAGTCGACTTCCCCCATGGTAACTGAGTAAGCCAGTCCAAATAGTTCCGTGTAACATTGAATTCTGATGAATTTTTCTCCAGCATGGACATTTTGTTGAGCTCTTCCTCAATAACTTCCTTCACACTGTCCGGAATGGTCTCAGGGCCGAACTGCTCCAGTCGTTCACGGTACTTGGCTACCATCGCTTCCTTGTCATCCTTTTCCATGCCAAGCTCTTTTTTAATCGCTTTCAATTGTTCCATGAGCAAGTAGTTGCGTTGATTTTTTGAAACTTTCTCCTCCACCTGTTCCTTGATCACCTGTTGGACCTTGCTGAGCTCCAATTCCTTCGTGATCAGCTCCAGTGCCTTCTTCAAGCGCAACTCGCAATTCATTTCCTCCATGACCTGCTGCAACTCCTCGCCATCAGCCGTGGTCACCGACGCTGCAAAATCAGCGAGTTTGTACGGGTTGTGGATATCGATACGTTGTGAGAAGTACTGCATGTGCTCCTTAAACAGCGGATTCATCTTGACAATCTCACGCAATGTCGCAACAATCTCATTCGAATAAGCGCGAATAAGCTGGTTCTTGCTGTCGTACTCCAGGTTTTCCAACGGATTGATCTTCACACGCAATGGTGGACCTTCATCATGCACTCCATCGATGACGATCCGACGCTGCGACACCATCAGCACTTGCACCGAATTGGCATCAAATGGCAACATGTTGTCGATCCGCGCAAAGCTGCCGACGTGGTGAATTTCACTCAGGTCCTTGATCAAATCTTCACTACCGTTCGAATTGCTGCTGCCACCGGCCATCGCTTTTTTCAAGAACACGCCGACATACTTCTGACCACTTTCCTTCAGTGCCAGTAGGGACTTGGTTACCTCTGGATTCGTGATCGTCATCGGCAGTACCACACCAGGAAAAAACGGACGGCGATGCGCTGGAATCGCCAGCACATGCGGGTAATTTGGGGCGTTGTCGCCGTCGCCGACCGTTGCAACTGCATCTTGAATGATCTCTACTTTCGTGGTATTGTCAGCTTCCTGCGGATTCTTGGCGTTATGGTTCCCATCTTCTCCATCGTCATTCCCGCTGGATGTTGAAAAGAAAGATACAAATGCGGATGGCGTGGAGCGGTGCAGTATCACCCGCGGACCAGTGACAGTAGCGAACGCCGGTGGTGCACGTGTGGAGGATACAGCGGTAGCACCAAAGCGGTGGAGCTGCGAGCGTCGATGCACGGAGCCGAGCGCCTTCAGCACTGCCGTCGCCATGTTCAATTCGATTGATTTGGTTGCGGATGAATGCGATGATTGCGTTCTGGCTGACAGGTGAAGATAACGCGTCTGCAAGAGTGTTGGTTATACGGGTTCGATTATCCACAGGTTTCAAAAAATTATAGACCCATTTTTTTGGACCCATGACCAGTTTAATACTTTATTCAAGATATATCGTAAACAATTGGTTTATGACAGCAGCCCGTTTCAAAAATGGGTTTGCTTAAAACCCACAAACCTAAACCTGTTTTTTTTAATTGAAGGTAACAATCTCGAATGTAGTCGAAGGACATTTTGCCACACAGCAATGCGCAACATCAGCACATGGGAATACATGACGAAAACCAAAAGAGTATGGACACTACGAATACCCTGTGTGTGAATTAATTGTTACGTGAGCTCTTCTAAATGCTGAAGTGCGCGCTTCAGTTGCTTCAGTTGCGTCAAATACTGCTCCTTCTCGGTCTCCAGCTGCTGATTTTGCGCGCGGAGTACCTTGACTTCGCGAACCAGCACCTTCCTTTGTGACTGCATACGAAAACAATAAAGTAGAAATGCGTTACATGGTCCGTGATGCTTGCATGAAGGATTGCATATGGTCGAGATAGATAATCGTACCCGCAATTGGAGTTCTAAGTCTTTCTTCTCGTCGGTCAACAACCGGACCATGTCTTCGACAATCTACCACCATGTCATTCATCCAAAAAATGATTCAAAAATTGAAACCCAGTAACAAGCAAGCACATTCGCAATATGATGGATTTCCTACCGTAGTTCTAGCAGCATACTCGTCCTTGAGCTGGCTGATCTCTGCACGATACTCTTCGCTCTGCTTGGCGCATCGCTTCAACGTGATCTCATACTCTTGTGTCCTGGCATCTAAGAAACCAATAATCTCCCGGTCCATCGCTGCCTGCTCTTCTTTTTTGGCATTTGTGTCCATAGTCGCTGCCAGTGTATCTTCCAGGTCCTTGAGCTTTTCCATCAAAAAATCCCGGACATTTTCTGCGCCGTGCAGCCGTTCGGCTACCTCTTCTTTCTCCGCTTGTACCAGGGCGAGATGAGTCTATCATCGACTGACTGTTTAGAAAATGCGACTGTTCTTCCATCAGCGAGTTCGAAAGTAAGCCATGTCATACCTCCAGAGTCTTGATCCGAGTAGACATATCGTGAAAGAGCTTGATTTCGTCCTTCTTCAGGGATTTGACGATCATATCTATCTTTGCCCGCTGTTAAAGCAGCCACAATAAACAAAGAGTGAGCTTAATATATATACCAGTGCCCACCGTGCACATTTATCACATTTCTCCTTTCTGACCTGTGCTTTCTCCTTTTCCGTTGGCGTTATGAAGCTCTGGCTTCTTCCTTTTGCTTGTATTCGAGGCTTCGGAGACACTGCTAGGTTATTTGGCTTTATTGTCGCTTTACGCACGTCCTTGATACTATTTGTCATACCGAACAGCACGTGAATGCGCGTCATCAACACACGATTCGTTAAGCTGACCGCAAACACGCTGTTAGCATCCAGGAAGGAAAACACGCTCATCAGCAGCTTATCTGGACACGTTGTGATGTGATTTTCGCGTTGTCCAATCACAGAATCATTTGTGGAGTTTCTAGTTCTCGCCATCATTGGTGACATAGATGATGATGACGTGGGTGATGAAGCTGGTGTGGATGATTGCAAGCGACTGGATGAGGTTCGCACAACAGATGACGTTCCAGCTACAACATTCGTTCTTTTGAGCAAATTTTGAATGCTGCTCTTGCGATGCAATTCACGGATCTCGCGCTGCGCATTCGATAGCTCTTTGGAGAGTTGTGCCGTCAAGCCTAATTGTGTTTTTGCTTGCATCAGTTCACGCTCGATACTACGCAGCCAGAAATGTGACAAAAGAGCACAACACTGTTAGTGACCAGAGTATTGGGACTATAATGACGTATCTCATATAAATACTAACGCCTCCTTCTTGGTAAGCTCCAAAATGACGACCCCTAAGCTTTCATTTAACTTGCTGACGATCTGCTTCCCGTCTTGCTCTATTTTCATTGCGTAGTCATAGGCCTAAAACAGCGGATATGGGGGAGGAATCTGGTAAACACATGAACCATACCTACTCAACAGCCAGATAATTGTCAAAACACACCTGCTGCCGCTCCTGAATCAACTCACTTTCGCGTTGCTGGTATTCTGTTAGAGATTCTGTTGTGACTGCCAGTTGATGGCGCAAGCGTGTCAGTTCACATTCATACTCGCAGGTTTCCACGTCATAGACCATCTCGTTCAACACATTCTGGACCTGTGTGAAAATACACCATACATCTCATCATTCATTCGGTAGATGCATAGACAGATTCCGGCAATCAGTAGTTCGATATCACACCTCTGTAAGGATCATTTTACTCTCTAGGAAACGTGCTTCTTCCAGCTCTACAGCAGTCCGCACGTACCCATCGCCATGCGGGAGCAGCATTATTGCTCCGTTCTCTTCAAGTGAAATGTTCGACTAAGTAAGCTGTTAACGACCTAACTTAACCGATAGACAACCAAAAACTGAAATTCCTATGTTAGAGCGCAAGTGCTTCCAATCGATCCAAGTATTCCTTCGAGATGGTCGATGGGAATGGAATCCTTGAGATATCCGAGTGCGGTCGTTTGCGAAGGACAATTCGCTGACCAGCTGACCCTTGTTGGGGCGCTACAGAAGTGTCAGACTTGGATAGGCTTGTGTGCGATATGCGGGTGGCGCTCGAGATTGCTGGTTTCGACTTTGTTTGGTTTGAACCACCACTGTTATCGATTGTGCGCAGTGATTTACTAGCCCGTGCCAGCTGCTTCGTGGCATCTGTCTCCCGTTTCTGTGCCTCTTTTGCTAGCGCCTTCTGCTTGTCCTTTTCCACAGTGAGCTGATTGATTTTCATCTCTAAACGCTGCTTTGTCTTTTCAAACCCTTCGTATTGTGAACGAAGCCGATGGTTTTCGACGTCTGCAGCAGTGAGTTCCTGGTTTGCCACATCTAGCTGTCGTTGTAAACGCTCCAGCTGTTGTTGCTGTTCCAGAAGACGGTTGCGCAATACAGTAATATCGTGACGGTTGGTGTGAAGCTGGGCATTCTCTTGCTTAGCTGCAAGCAACTCTTTCTCGAGTTTCTGTTTCTTTGCACGATGACTGTGCTCTTTTTGCGCAAGCTGCACGTATTGTTGAGCAGTAAAAGATGAACATCAGTAAGAGAGAAGGCAAGTCAAGAAATGAGGCAAATGCACCTTTCTCGTGTCGTGGACCAAGTTGATGATAATTCGGTGCACCAATTCCATTGGCACCGATGCGATCAAAGCCGCTATGCATGTTGAAATGAGATATACTCGAGTAATATTATAATGCTATTCATAAGAAGCGAACACACCTTGATCGTCAGGGAACTTCATGACCTTTTCCATACAAAGTGGTTCAAAATTCTTCACAATCAAACGGAGGCACCTGCACCCCACAAACACAAGCATAAACAAATACCATTCGCACATAAAGACATCTTGTATAGTATTCCATACGTACATGTCTACCAGCGAATAGATTTCCTTTTTCTTCACTGGTTTGGGTGGTTTCGCGTCTTCCTTCTCGACCTGTTCGTGCTCCGGTGTCGGGTACAGCGCTCGACATCGTCGTATATGAATTGGCAACGAGGCTGAACCAAATCCTTCGTGGCAATGTGGACAAATCGTCATACTCCGCTGCCGCACTCGCCCCATCAGCGGCCCGCCACTGCCGCTCTGCAATGCTTCTAAAGCGCGACGGTTCTCCTCATCCATTTGCCTTCTTCCTTCTTGTACCTCTTAGATCCAACGGCAACTTTTTGATTTCCTTCAAAACAGGTCACCTAATTGGTTATAACCTCAACCCCAAGAGATCATTGAGATACCGAAATATGAGTAACTCGGAGAGGAGCTCCTGTTTTTTGTACTACCAATAGCTACTTAAGACTAGACAACCGCAGAGTAGACATCTCCGACACTTGGACTCGATGAGTAAGTGTTTATTCCTGCGAAAGATGTTTCTAGTAGTGCTGACATCTCTGTCAAGGATGAACTTGCAATGAGAACACTTCAAGACTTGTTGGTACCAAACATTTTGAGAAGTTGCTTCTGTTCCTTTGTTGAATACAGTTTCAATTTCAATGTTCTGTTCGGACTTGGTTTATCTATCTTGCGCCTTTTAGTCCTTTCATAGTCTTCTAACCACTCCTATCTTCCTTCCATCTCTTCTAACAATGACGACGTTACACACAAGATGAGAGGTCTTTTTTGACTTCTTGCATTTCCATGTCTCCATTCTTGTCTTGATGAAGTTGTTGGTCAGTGTGAACCACGACTTGGGGACTATGCGCTTTACACATTTATGCGAAGAGTCCGTACTCAAATTGATCTTGGACAGTAGCCACAATCCTCAAGATCTGCTCGCTACGTGCCATTTCCACCAATCTGGACAGTCTTGAGTCGTACTTGAGATCGGAACCAATGTCGGTGATCCCTTTACTATCTGGGAAAACAGTCGATAGCAATACTTTTTGTCGTACACGATCGGATACTTGATTTTGGGATGATAAAACTCGACAAGAGCCGATCATAGCGCTTTGTCAATCTTGATATCGAAATGATGAAATGATATCCATTCCTTATTCCAAACGACCATCAATCGATTCAAGATCATATAATCGCGTTTTGTGTCCAGTAACACTTGAGATACCTCTGACGTTAACAAGACCTTGAAGATCCCATCTCTAATGGTTTCAAGAGAAATACCAAATATCTCTCGAACTTTGGCAGAGGATGCATACTTGGTCATCCCTTTCGACTGGAATCGATGTCATGAGATTGACAAGTAAGATAGATGGCAGTCAGTCATCAATAATCTAATGTGTGACAGTCGATAAGAACAAAACGATAAATATCTTGATAGTACAAAAGATCCAATGTTGTCACCATTTAGAAAGAATAGAGTGTACTCGGAGTATAAAGCGTTTAGTGTCTGCATAGAGAGGCATAGCAAATGGTCAATGACAGCATTACCTTTATGATAATGGAGTGAATGGGTATGGGAAGTGATGAGTTGTTTGATGGTGATCGCAGTGTTTGAGTCATGATTCAGCAGAAGAATTAATAATTTTTTGAGTGAAATAAAACCGTTATATTTCATTGTTAGTTGATCCATTCGTAATTTTATGTGGTATGAATGTGGGTTATAAGATATGGATGGATGTACCTCATGGAGTGTGTGGGTACAATGACTTCATTCCTTTGATCAAATGAGTCACTACCAGAGATACTCTGCATGGTCATGATTTGAGTCCTCAGAAGAGAGAAAGAGAAGACACTTAAGCGATCACCAGCAAAGCGCCGTCATCGTTCTTGTATCGCTGTGGAAGAATATGGGGGCAACATACTCTGCTTATATGAATAACCAACCGACAGATGTCCCACATGAAGGAAACGAAGATGCACGAATACTATATTATGCTGCCAGGTCTGGAAACGTTAAACTAGTGCAATGCTTGTTGCAGGATGGCGCCACAGTCAATGGTTAAGACAATAAAGGCCGGACAGCATTACATTATGCTGTCATGTCTGGAAACGTTAAAATGGTGCAGTACTTGTTGCAAAATGGTGCCACAGTCAATCACCGCGACAATAAAAGACTGACAGCGCTGCATTATTCCGCTAGATTTGAAAAGGCTAAACTGGTGCAGTGCTTGTTGCAAAATGGTGTCACAGTCAATGATCAAGACAATTTCGGCCAGACAGCGCTACGTTATGCCACATCCATAAGAAACGTTGAAATGATGCAGTTCTTGTTGCAGAACGGTTCTACAGTAAATGATCGCGACGATGATGGAATGACAGCATTATATTATGCCGTCAAGTCTGGAGAGACTGAAATGGTGCAGTTCTTGGTGCAGAATGGTGCCACAGTCAACGATCAAGACAATAATGAACAGACTGCACTACATATAGCCGCCAGGTCTGGGAACGTTGAAATGGTGCAGTTCTTAGGGCAGAACGATGTCATAGTCAATCATCGCGATAATAAAGGATGGACAGCATTACATTATGCTGCCATGTCTGGAAACGTTAAAATGGTGCAGTACTTAGTGCAGAATGGTGCCACGGTCAATGGTCACAACGATATAGATAAAGAAGTGCTACGATATGATGCCGACGAAAAGATGATTAAAACGAAAAATCTTGGCTGACGTTTAACCAACATGTGGACATGGATCCAAGTTGTAGCAACGAACAAATTCTCAAGCATGGATTGTCTGATGATCAATGTGCTAAAGCTGCCTGTGGCCCAAAAGTGTTCCCAACATGCGATGGACTCAACTATGAATGGTTCACTTCCTCTCCATCTCAAGCGATTCCTGACGGTAGTGATCGTGAATACCAATAGGTGAGAATCCAGAGAATAAAACTCCACCATCTGCGATCGAAAGATGCATTTTTCATACCTTTTAGTAGCAAATTCGCCGTTAACTTTCAATTTGCGGTGATGGATATTGCAATAGTTGTTTTATGCAGTGATTTCATGGGATACATCCAACAAAAGTAACTCACAAATGTTTTCGGTCCTAATTCTAAGCTTCGTACCTATACAGGACGCATCTTACGTCTGATATGCATGCCTCCAGCATCTACCGTGATGTTACCACATTTCATCCATTTTCGATTGTTCACAATAATGTTACCATTGATGTCCAAGTGATTTTCCCGTTGCAAACTACTATCCTCATCCTTCGAGCTTGATGAATCACTGCTGATGGTCATGTCAGAATCAAATCCAGAGAAGGATACTTGATATGATGGTGGTATCTCTGATTAGATGCTGGTGTGATTTTCTTCGTCATGTGTATGGGGCCAGTGCACCGACGGTAATACCACGAACATGGACGCATTCAAGACTCTCGCTGTCCCATATAACCTCGTTTGTGTGATCTTTGCCTTCCTTTTGGATCGATACTACTGCACCACGATTTCTGGATAATCGCTTTGATTTTCTACACACTCGATCTCCTCACACCCATTCGTGAAAAGAAGGATAGCGGAGAAAAGAGCTCATCGGGGAAAATTCGAAACGAGTTTCTGCTTCTATCGATAGGGATTGCTTCGCTTAAAAAACACGTCAAAATGTATCCTTTCGGTAGGAGAAATGGGACGATAGAGGCTATTGAAAAAGAACGATATTCATAGGTAAAATGATCAACATTTCAACACTGATGCGAATCATCTTGGAAAAACATCAACATACATTGGAAAGTTCTTACTCCTTACAAATTTGTGCAATACACTATCGTCTCTTACCTACAGACGCTGCTCAAATTATTTACATTCTCTCCTCCATAACCAGTTTTCCCGATTCGCAGACCGATATTAAAAACCCGAGTCTGACGCACTGCTGATTTCATCGGTTGATTCCGCATCCCCTCCCTGCTGTAGCTTCTCGGCCTCTGCAGCGCGTATTGGCAGAAAATACGCATGTTTCATGGCCTCTCGTGCCGTTAGTCGTTCCTGGTGATCATATCGCAGCAATCCCTCCAAGAAATCCAGCGCCTCGGGCGAGACTAAATGCTTATTTTCGGCGTTGATGTATTTCTCCCATGGTTTCTTCGTGTGAATGCCCAATATACTATCATATTGAGGCCCCAATTCCAAATCGTAGGTAGCCAAGTACTCAAAAAGCTCATCAGTGCCCTTCACCTTGGCGATTTTGACCAACTGATCGTAGTTGTCGTGTCCATGAAAGAACTGGTCCTTGCGAAAGATCATCCCAGCGAACATACATCCGACGCTCCACATGTCTAGCGAATAATCGTATTGTTGCATATCCACAAGCAGCTCTGGGCCTTTATAGTAGCGACTCGCAACACGGACATTATACTCGCGGCCCGGGTGATAAAAATCTGCAAGCCCCCAATCGATCAGCCGCAACTGCCGCTTCTCGTGGTCGATCATGATGTTGTGCGGTTTCACGTCACGATGCATGATGCCATTGGAATGGCAGTAATCGAGCGCCTTCAGCAGCTCGTAAATGTAGTAGCGAATATCATAGTCTGTGAGTGTCGGATAGAGCGTCTTGAAATCGATGTTGTTCACATACTCAAATACCAGACTAAGTGTCTTAGATTGTGGATCCCGAGCAACATCTAGTAGCTTTACGATGTTCGTACCACCCGACAAGTTCTGCAAAATCTTGATTTCACTACGCATAATTTTGATTTAGACATATCAGCAATCATCTCGTTGAAATGGAACGGAGCGATTTCACTTGCGTTTACCGTTTGATTTTGGATTTCTTGACGGGTTTCAAAATCTTAATGACACATTTCGAGTCGTTGGTGACATTATACCCTTCAAACACCTCGCTGTAGCGCCCTCGGCCAATCTTGCGCACCACTTCGTAGTTGTCTTGGTCGCTGATCAAAATATCCCAACATTATCATATCAGTGCACTAGCGCAGATGAAACAGTCATCAAATGACAAACATCTCCTCACCCCCACGTGACAATGTGCGCCTCGTAGTTCCAATATTCCCTCGGACGCTTCTCATTCACGTCCCAATATACACGAGCTTGACTCATGCTGTTCACTGCTTGCCTCGCTTCTAGTAACCCCGTTTAAACCTGCTCCTTCCTTTCTTCCTTGCAGAAGAAGTGAAAGAAGTGAGAAAATCACATTCTCAGATGCGTACGTAGTGAGTTTTAAAGGGAAGGGATGCTCTGAGCCAGTCCACTGTCCTCACGATAAATACGATTGTGCATTCTGCTCATAAAATGATGGGTCATCAATTTCATTCCTTCAAATGATCTACACCTGAATTCTGTAAATATCGCTACTTCGGCTTGTATTACGAATGCAGATGTGGGTTTGCTCGTCTACAAACACGATTCCTGTAGCTACGAGCGCACACCAAGAGCGATCCATTTGATTTGCTTTTCATGGTCCCTGCACAGTTCTAGCCCAGTACATTATATGATTGGTTAAATATATAATTTAACGTCAACCATTGGTTGAAAATAAATCCAAATTAATTTTTCACCAATTTTTTCCTGATATCGTGAGACGCCAATAAGCATAGCAATGGTGGTTGATGCAGAATTTCAGCAGGCGAAGGAGCTGCAAACGCAGGGGAACGCGTTTTACCGAGACGGCAAATATGACGATGCGCGTCGCTGCTACACGGATGCGCTAGCACTGCTGGGGATAACGCCAATTGCGTCATCACCATTAGAGCTATGGATGACCACAACGTTGCCAAGCGAACAGCTACAAACTGCAGCACAATTGTACTCGAATCGCGCACAGACTGCCATTCAGCAGAGAGACTTTGCCGCTGCATTGCAAGGTTTGGCTATATTAGACCGATGTTTTCTTTTCTGATAGAAATTATTTCGTTTAATGATGATACTATGCGGATGCGTATTGAACAGATACTTCACAGGCACTACAATGCGATCCAGCGAACGAAAAAGCTATACATCGCAAACTGATTGCATTGGAGAACCTAGAGCGTTTCGAGGCAGCTTTCCAGCAAGTGGAGACTATTTTGGAGGAAGCTGACGCGCGGGAAAAATACCCGGTACTCTTTCAATATGCTCTGACAGCCAGAAGAAGATTACGCAAAAATTTAGTGCGTGACAAGCAGGTCGCTGTGCAGGAAGTCGAGCAAATGGGCAAGATGGTACATGAAAACCAGCAATTGCGAATCAATTTCGGATGCTTGCTGCCATCGGAGGTCCCACTAGGACAATATTTTGATGTATCTGTGAATATTGGTAATGAGTTTGGTCTGTTTCGTCGGGATTACGTGAAACCTGGTGAACATATATACTTGCAAGTCATACTACGAAATAATGAGGATCGACGATATCAGCTACGCTTCCAATATCCATTGAACGCATATGACACCAGCAACAGAGGAAACGCGGATGAGGACGGTCGGCTGACGCTCAATGAACGTGGCAAAGTATCATTTCGACTGGCGATCACACTAAATCAGAGCCAATTTGATTTAGTAGCTATGGAGCACGATTCTGGACGTGCAAACATGTCGATAAGGGTAGAAGTACATAAAGAATCCAAAGCAACGTGGAACTTGTTCCCCGTTGTCTCATTGCCATTCTCCCTCGTACCTTCGTCCGCAACGCTGGTGGAGGGAAACACGGGCGAATTGGGTGTTCATTGCTGTCGCTCGGTGCAAATGGAAGGGCTTGATCGAGAAATCCTGTTGGCGGAATCACCTGGATCCCTCGGTATGTTGTGCTTGCCTGATATCCATCGACATGAATAGTATGGTCATAAATGGTTCTCTAATGGAATGCCGTGCTGCAGGAATTGGTGGTAAGTTGTGGGACTCATGCTTGGTGCTGACTCGATATCTCGCGGAACAAAAGGAACTACTAGTCAACAAGCGGGTGATAGAATTGGGAAGTGGACTGGGCTTGGTGGGTATCTATTGCGCCATGCTTGGAGCAAATGTGACGCTCACCGACATTGAGGTAAGCTGTTCAGTAGCATCCACCTTCACATACAAGGGCTTTTGTATGCTAATATCTTGCCGATATATTATAGGAGGTTGTGCCGTTGCTCAAGTACAATATCGCACTGAATTACCCATCGGTTGGCCGCAAGAATGGCATTTCTAAAATACCAACCGCTGACGTGCACTTCTGGGGAACATCGACAGCGAATCTATCTCTTCACCCTGATGTTATCGTGCTCTCGGACGTGGTTTATGATCCCGAAGGTTATGCTCCCTTAGTGACTTCGCTAGACGCATTGGCTTCGCCAGATACTTTGATTCTAATGTCACATCGATCGCGAAATCCCATGGAACACCAATTTTTTGAACTTCTTGGCAAAGTGTTTACATTCGAGCTGGTAGACTGGGCGAGTTGTTTGGCAGAAAAGAGTGATGTGGATCCAGGTGAGCAGGCACTTCAGGACGTCAAGATTTTCCGCATGCAGCGTCTAGGAAGCGATAACCGTACTACACAAGTGGAGAAGGATGAAATTGTATAGATAATCCAGCAAATTCATCAATTTGAATCAATAGGAAAGTGCGTTGAGCTTAGGCATTATGTCTTAGAAAAATAAATGCAGCTAGACGACCATGGATGGATTCTTGTTGGGTAACTTCACTACTGATGAACCTCCGGCAATTTACTTAAATGAACAGAGCGCTGCGGCGAACCCTCTCATCGATTTGTAAACATTGAGGTACCACGTGTATGATGCTGTTCAACATGTCGAGGGTCGACGATTTCTGAGGTGATATTTCCGCTGATTTGATAAATTGGAACCTCTGTCATCATACAGCCAATGAGCGATGATGAGATGGTCAAATTGTGTCGATACATTTGTTGACGCCGATGTGTGGAAGGACGGATAGCGACGGTATTTACTCTAGAATCATATAAAGACACATTAGCGCTGGAGGATGCTCATGGTCTTTCAGACTGCACGTGGTCTCCACTTCTTCATATATGTTTCCGGTTCCAAGATGTGAGTTGAAGTAGTCAATTTCTGGGTACTGTTAATTATGATCTATCATATTTAATCCATATATTAATTTGCTGATTACGAGCTTGCTGGATTAGCAATATTTGTAAACCGTAAATAATGTACAGCTTAATGGAATTATCGAAAATAGCGCACGTCTGACGATCTTTCGGTCATTTTTCTATTGCTGTTGCTCTCAAGCTCCAGTAGGCAACTCGCGGACATACATCCAACACTTTTCCCCTGTGCGTAGTGGCAGTAAGTGGCACAAAAAGATCATCAGGTAAGCATGTTGCGGAAGTATTCAAATGGTATGGACGTGACAATTTAAATGGACGGTGAGCACAATGAAAGCATACTGTCGAAGTAATGATACGCAGCCAAAATGGATTCGTGAAAGTCATTATACTTGGTGTTTGGCTAGATACAGCGAAAATCGTGTTTGCTGCTATAACATGTGCAGGATCCAGGCACGAATACAAATGTATAGGTTGATCCATTGTAATCCATACCACCCTCCATAAGCTCTTTAGATGACCAAACATGCAGTCAAATTTCTCTTAGTTATCATTTGAGAGCCACGAATTCGACACCCATAATAGACAAATCGGCTCAGTTGTGATCTCCAACTGTTGTTGTTGAGCAATCCAGATAGAGAGACATACAGCGGCATGCGAATAAACACCGAACATTCCGGCGAATGTTCTGTGCAAAGCAGCCCATCTGCATTCGTTGCTCATCGTGGTTAAAAAAACTATAAAGGAGCACCCAGTGTGGAGTCTCATCTGCGTGTTGTCGACGTATTGCAATGAAACCTCTCAAAACTCTCTATGGGGTGATGCAGCATGTTAACTATTGATAAACAACGCTTCGAGTGGTGGACCAGACACAACCATCATAAAACCTTTTGGATTCCAGCCATCAGTGGCGATTTGCGTTTGATCGTTAGTTCAGGTATAATGGGTAATTGCGCTTTCAGTGCGAAAGAGGGCATGGACTTTACACGAAATGCTGCTGTCTTTTGGGTTCGATGGTGATCAAGCGATTAGTCACTTCATCTCGGATGTTTTAGGTAGAAGAGTAAGGGTAATAAAGATATCAAGTTGTTGTGTAATTGTGTTGCTGTTTTGGTTTCATTAACCGCCTTTATGAGAGAAGTGAAGAATTGTCGACGTGGCTTCGTTAATGGTACTACATCTGCTTGCTTACCTTCGTTACACTTTGCCACGCAAATGTTTTTGTGGATCCGCTGCTGACGTGCATTTGCACTTGTTGTAGAGCATAAAGTTGTATGACTGATATGTGGGAAGATTTAGAGGAGCTTTTCAGTTCAGCATGTGACGAACATCCTCCACGACCATCTCCCTTGCACATGCAGCAAATATATTCTTCCAGATGGAGCACAAAAAAGCGAAACATTTCATTACTGGTAATGGAGCAACAGCTACCCGTCCTCCCCAACAATCGGTGAAAATCCATCTAAAATTCTGTTATCTACCACGTTTCAAATTTTTACCAGCAGTGCAAACTACGTCTACCGAATGAAATGCCACTTTTGTCCAGATCCAACCAATCCACATAACTACAATCGATCTACACGACTCAGCAGGTCACATAACGGCTGCGTTGGGAAGAGTGGGACTTGGCATCATACCACCGAATCTAGTCTGGCTACAAACTGATCAACATACCTCAATCAAACACCATTTTTTATTTTTTTTCTATGCGCTTATGTTTATTCTCCTCCTTTTCATCATTTAGTTTATGATGTGCTGACTGAAGTTAACACCTGGAAAATGTAGTTGATTAGTATTTTTCGGGGCGAGATGTTAGCAACACGTTTTCTAATTTGTATATCAAGTCTTCATCTATGTGCATCTAGTCACCTCATCCTTCACACACGCAGCCATCACATTTTGTTCAGATGATCGAGTTGTATTGACTTTACATACCGTCTCGATAAATGTTTATGGCACCAAAAGGAGACGCCCGTATTCAAAACCGTGGAAGTATACTGCATATGACCACAACAGACGGAAAGGTTAAGACCATGGCTCAAGTGGACGTAGATGTTGCTTCACGTCTATAGAGTTGTGTGGATTCATGTACTTGATGCGTTTACAAAGATGCGTTAACGAAAGGGCCAAAATAACCAGCTGTTTCTTCGCCATTTATGCGCTGATGATGAAGTTGTCTTTTTTTTTCCACCGCATTCACCAAACCAGCTGATAAAGTGGAAAGTAGCGCTGGTCAGCCGGTATTTTACGCTCACATCAGAGAGTCACCAGTCAATCATGGAACTTAAACCAACATCCTCGGTGGGGCTCCAAAAACTACAGAGTATCTACCCAAACGAAGATAGAAAGAAAGGTTCTTCCAAACGAGTACGTCAATGTGTCGTCTAGTTCTCTCAATGCAATATACATGGAAGAGAGGAATGCAAAAAGAGTGAAAGAATCGTCATGATCTGCTTTCGCTAGTTTTGTACCTGGCTGTTGTTATGGTTGAGTGGCAACACATCTGGGCGTAAACAAATTTCGGCGTGTTTCTAAAAAGGTCCATTACCAAACCCTCTCCACTATTGTATAATTTTTATTGGATAATTTTTTTTATTTCTACTATTTTATCCAATCATATACATTTCAAATCCATTTCGGAGAGTGATGGTTTGCAAGAGTGGCAGGTATGGGAACAAAAAGAGGGACGTTGCATGGCAGCTGGTGACGGAAACTTGCCGTTCCTTTGCCTGGCGCGCAGCAGATGTCGGAAGCGTATATTCGCTTGCGCTGGAACTCTGAGGTGGTCGGATGATGTGTTGATCGTTCCGTGTGTTTTGCTGGTATTTTGTACATTCCTGTCGACCGTAACTGGCTGGTTGGAAAGTGGGGTATATGTGCAGTAGTGGCTTTCGTCCTCATAATTGAAATTCGTGGCAGATTTTTCGGTGACGAACAACACACACTTGTGGCGGGAGAGGGCGAGTGAGTAAACAGTGTTTCTCATTCTATCCCCCGCGTGTGTATTTTGACTGCTCCTGCTTACAGTCATTTTGGTACTTGCTGCCTTCAGTTTGTCCAGGTGGATTTGGATAAAAATACTACCAACCAACAAATCGCTACTTGAGCTCTTCAGACTGGAGCTATAACCAAGAATTAGAGGCGTATTCCTTTATCCCAGTGCAAGAAACAATCACACACTCCAAGATCTTGATTGCGCACGCAAAGCTTCACTTGCAAAGCGCTCAATCGGCTATCACACGCTGTGTCTCGACGTGTCGTGTAAGTGAGTTGGTGAAGCAACAAGATCAGCCATGTCGGATCACTATCAACACGACATGCCCAAACTTAAATTCGAACCAAAAGACGATGGTGACTACGATGAAGACAGCATGGATGACATTTCTCCGCGGTTTGAAATTGACAAGAAGGACTTGCTCATTGTCAAAGATGGCACCATTCGTGTCGCGGAGTCGCTTGAACAGCAGGAACACCAGCAGTTCGACGCCAACGGTGAAGTCATCAAAGCAACTGGCACATGGACAAAAGTGGAGCACGAGCGATTTCTGAAAGCTATGGAGATATATCCGAAGGGTCCATGGAAATCAATCGCCGAGATGGTTGGGACTCGGACTGTACGGCAAACGCAGACACATGCGCAGAAATACCGGGAGAAGATGGCCCGACGGATGCGTGGATTACGGAACCGTAACGGCACACTGCAGTATCCACCGACATCCATAGCCACAACATCCACAGCGGCAGCAGCAGGGTACAGCACTCATGCCGCAAGTAAAGACCGTCCAGGGTATGTATTGCCACCAGAGGCAATGGCAGTCCCTTCTAGACAACTACTACCACCCAGTCAGCCACAGGTAATACCACGGGGGATGATGACGTCACTTGCAGCAGCGCCGGCGATCGCTGCATCGCGTCAACCTGTGGTCGTGATGACACCTTCGTCGGCAGAGTTCAATCAGTTAAGCAAAACCAGTATTTCACGCGCATTTTTAGGGAATCTGAGTTATCCAGTATCCTGGGAAGCGGATCATCCACACGAACGCAAAGCGCAAGTGCCAAACTTTGACGAGTCGATGGATTTCTTGATGAACATGTATCATGCCGATCCAAATCAACTTGGCAAGACGTCGCTTCCAGATGAAATGTGAACATGAAGGACTGATATATTTGGTGGTTGAGGGCGTAGAGATGGAAGAGCCGAAGGAAATGGACAGGACGAGTATGAACGGTTATAAGGTGAATAATTTATTTAGTCTACGCTCGGATAATACAAAACAAGTTAACATGAGAGTGAATGCATCGTCTAGTCTTGCGCATGTGTAGCATGCAAAAATTTACAGAGTGCAGAACCGAGAAACTCTATCGAGTATCCAGCGCATCAACACAAACATTAGTTATCGCAATCCAATCTCGTCGTTCTGGACACTTGTGGATGATCCATCCACATCGTTCACAGGCGAGAATAGCACCATCGTCATACTGCTTTGCGGATGTGTTGCTGCTTCAAAGATGATGCGGGTTCCCCATTTGCATCGACATGGATAGACAACACCGTTCCTCCATTTAGCAAATTTTAAAGATAAATGTTTTAATATAGCTTATAATTTTCATTTATACTATATTAGCACATACTAAAATAGTAAAATTTAGTATTTTTTGCAAAAGGTATCGGTCATAGCGCTGTTTAACAAGCGATCCGTGAGCCAACGGGGCCAAAAATAGCCTAATTCGTAGGTTGGGCAAAATCCAAAAGAGCCGCTATTTGGACTTGACGAGAACGCTCGGCTGATCGAAACAATTTTGCTTAAGAAAACCTCATTCCCGTTGCTATTATCAAAGCGGCAACACTCATAGAGGAGAACTAACGCCACAAAAATTGTATTCTTCATCGCATGGTCATCGATTTTGCGATTGTTAGGACATTTCAGGTACCACATATGTGCCACTTGTACCATTTATGTC
>BCKE01000009.1:706233-746708 GCA_001600495.1 Pilasporangium apinafurcum
AATATTATGTGCTAAAAGGCAGTTGCGGATTTTTTGAGTTTAGGAAAACAACTGAAAACTGGCACCGTTGGCTCGCGGATTGCTTGTTAAAATAATTATTTATTATAAGAACTTACACAAAAATTAATAAATTAAGCTAATGTGAAATTTGGAAATTAATCTAAAAATCAGGATTACTTTTGATTTATAAATTAAATCAGTACTAAATTATTAAAACTGCGCAAAGATGTTTCGGTGGATCAAATTCGTGATCAACGTTCGGAAACCCAAATCCATTGTCTATATCGTAGAGTTTCCCTCAGGATTGAGTTCTTTTATGCTTAGTTCACGTGCACTCACGTGTTCATTGACTCCTTTGTATTGCTTCAAATCGTAGTAGTATTCTCCAGTTTCGAGGCTGATTTCTACTTTCTTGGTTACCTATCTCACAATTGAAAGATTTGGAGAAGAAGCTAGCTCGTATCAAAAGACGTTATTTATGGATATTTGCCATTTCCATATATAACAATGATCCATAATTACGTAGTGCCAAGTCGAAACAGGTTGCACGTCAATGTGAACCAACAGCAGCAACTTTATCAAGTATCGATTGATCATGAGCGACAATGCAGATGCGTCCAAGCGTGCGCCGATTCGGCTGACACTGGAGGAGAAGATCTGGTTCGATCGACGAAAGAGCGAGTTGGAGCAGTACTCCGCCATCGGCGCTTGTGTGGGTGCTATTGTCTCCACCGCCATCACTTGTAAGCATGTTTAGCATTTTCATTATTTTTTCTTATTGCAGCGTTGCATGACTTTATATGTGTACTATGATAGCATTTGGTCCATTCAATCGCCGCGTGCAGGTTGCAACGATCCTGGGAGGCATTCTCATTGGCGGTGGGTCTGGTTATTTGATGGCCGATACGCGAGCGTTAGCACGGATTGAAGATCTCAGCGCACAGAGCCGATTGCGCAAAGATTACCAGCAGTTGTATGTAGCTGTTTAGCATACAGATGCTACAAAAGATGGAATTTGCTAATAAGATCTGTGTGTTTTGTTATGGTTGCTCCAGGTTGCTCGAAAAGAAGGCGTCGAAGCGGTCAGAACCGCCAAAGAGCGAGTAGAACGCAGTAATGAAGGATCGATTTAACAATATGTGCCAAATCCAACAGCGTCATGTATTGTTATGCATACAGAACAAAGAGCTCCCTATCCTCGTCTCTCTTCCAGTGTGATCTTAGATCAACTCCTTGCTCGTTATCTATAGCCAGAATAGCTACACCAAGGTTCTAGCAAATGACATAGCTGCATTCTAGCCACGATTGTTTGCAGCATTAAACCTATTCGATCTGGGAATCTTTGATCGTTTGCTTGAAGGAAAATGGGTGGAATTTATGCCCATCGGCCTTGTAGAACTTGTTCTGGAACTCCACCCAGTGCAAACGCAGCGCGTGGAGGAAACATTCCAGCACGTCCATGGATAGAATGACGCCAAATGTCACTCCTGCAAACACCGCAAAGCCGATGAAAATGGCAATGAACGAGTCGCTGTTGATGGACGAAAGCATGGCCTTTTCCCAAAACACCGTCGCCAATTCTAAACAAAAGCAAAACAAAAAAATACGCGTGAATACCGAATAATACCAACATCCACACCAATCTGATTGCCATTTCTTACCTGAGTGAGCCAAACTCAACGCCCAGAGACGCAAGTATGATGCCGTGTTCGACACCATTCCCAGCACGAACTCAATTGTTTCAATGGCTTGATGGATAAATACCTCACCGAATTCAAACGATTCACCATGGCCGCCATGACCACCATGATCACCTCCATGTCCACCAGCATGGTGGCTATGGCTACTAGGTGGCATAATTTGGTCCGATTCCTCATCGTAGTCAATATGGTGGCTCACAGGTGGAGCGCTGCGATCGTTTAGGAACTTCAGATATAGTGGCTTGATGCACAACATCGCCGGAACAGAGATGAATGCCAACATTAGAAGTGTTTGCTGGGTCTGCAGTTGTCCCTCGTACATTGGATCAGCGACATGAGTTGGGTCGAGCGCAATATTGATCAAGGTGTTCACCAGCGAAGGTGGTCGGCAACCCGTCTTGGGACCAGCAAAGTCGTACGGGCAGGTTTCATACGACATGCGTTCGGTCCAGTTAATGCTCCACTTCATGACAATCAGCACGATCATGTAGAAGAACAATGAGCAGGCAAACACCATTTGTGGGATGAACTCAAAGAAGAAGCCCGAATATTCGCGGAAATAGATCGCGTTGGCACCTTTCAAGCAAATGCCAAAGATCATCTGGATGATGCCCAAAATCACCGACAGCTTCATTTTGAACGAATTGAAGAACAATAATTCGTTTTCTGATGTCTTCCAGATTGGATCAAGCCCAAAACCATAGACATTATCACCACCAGAAACGTCTGTTGCATTCACATACGTCTCCTTGCCGTTAATCTTGTACATAGCCACACATTTCGACTCACGGTCTTCATTTTCGAGGCAGTCTGGGTAGCTAAACTTTGAGCCAAAAAGATTAAGCGATAGTGAGAAGAAATCGTTGTAGATGAGACCAGCGTAGATCGCAAAGGCGCCCATCATCGTCAGCATGTATCGACCACCATAGATTGACGTCGCCATCTCACCCAAATTGCCCTTTTCCAGTCGCTTTTCTGTCATCACCAAGTATAAACCAAAGAGCAGCAGACAAAAACCATGCCCGATATCACCGTACATGACCCCGAACAAAAATGGGAATGTAACGGCAGTGAACACTGATGGATTGATCTCGCGGTAGCGTGGGCAACCATATGTTTCCACAAACGACTGGAATGCTTCGGTGAATTTGTTCGTCTCGAAATACGTCGGTGGCACTGGCCATGGCTTAGGAACTCTGTCCACAAGCGACGGCATCGATTTGTCATCGGCATTGTGTGCACGTGTCACCTCACGACGCACGCTCTCAAGCGCCGACTTGATCACCCAGCCTTCAGCACGCAACATACCACTCACATCGGAGCGGAACATGTTGAGCGTGTGGTAAGTGGCTTTCTCCTGCAGAACTGACCATTTCCAGGACTCGAGGTTCTCAGCAATGTCTCGACAGAGCAGCACGCAACTTTCACGGTTGCGGCGCAAGATATGGCTGCTCTGGTTCAGTTCTCCATTGTTGCTCTGGATGAGATTGGCGATCGCCGTGCGATCATCCATCGGCGGTAGTGTGTACAACCGCGCGTGGAAGGCGTCGCAGATCTTGCGGAGTTTGTTTTCAATAAATGTCGACTGGAAGAAGATCACGAACGCGTGTTTTTCCACGGGGGTTCCGCTGGTAGGGTCGACAATCAGCTCTTCAATGGGTGAGAACCGAGAGAAGCAATTACCGCGCGTGGTGCGGAACACCATGCGCTCAAACTTGAGCCGCTCATCTGCAGGCACGACACCGGTGATGTTACGGAACCGCAGGGTGCTTGATTCGTCCGTCTGCTGTACTAAATTGGAGGAACTAGAATTAAAACTATATCCAGTTGTGCGCGACGAATTCCGCGAAGAACGACGCGATTGTGCTTCCGGAACTACAAGTAGGAAAATACACACATAAAATAATTAAGTATCACCACCATCCAAACAGAAAAACGCCCAAAACTACTTGTAACCGTACTCTCAATTTCGAAGAATTCACCCGCGCGGGAGATGATTTCCTGGAGTTCCTTCCGCTCATTATATTCACGCGTGAGTTTCTCGTGCATCAGGTTCAACTGTACCAGTTCCTGCTCTTTGTCTTCGAGGATTCGCTCGAGCGTGTCCAGCGCACGGACAGCCGTATCCTGCGACCCGTAGCGGATATCGGCCGACCCGGCGAGAAACTGGTCGATCGTGCCAGCGGACCGGACAGGGATCGAGAACTTGGAGAGTTCGCCCTCAAAGTATCGCAGCTTGCGCTCCATTTCATCACAGCGCTTGACATAGCTCACATACCGACGCTGGAAAGGGGTGAGTTCTGGATTCAGATCCGTAAACTCCATCACCCCCAAGTCACCGAGTTTCTGAACGCAGTCATGGGCGGCATCTTCGTTTACGATGAGAGAGATGTACTCCATCTCTTCTGAGCGGAGCCACTTCATCTTGAATCCGATCTCCTAGGCTCTTCGTCCGTGGGATTTATCTATCGAATGAGCGGAAGAGAGAGAATGAAGCGAACCAGTGAAGAGGGAGAGACTGAGAGGTTTCTTTGGGTGCTTCTGTCCTTACTTTAGCAGTTCGTTTCTTTATTTTTAGCCTTCCGAGGAAATGCAGAAAATAGCCATAGCCAAGAAAAGAACAAGGGGGGGAAAATAAATTCGTACTTAAGAGGAGCGACTGGAAGATCGCAGACAAAAAAGACACTGTCTCGAGGGAGTTTGAGTTTCGAAAAACTGACTAGAAAATGTCATTCTTTATCAAAACTCAAAATACTGACATATCCACTTTTGATATACTGAAAGTAATCGATTTATTGCCAATTATTGTAATTTGGAGATTTTTAGCCAATCAAAATCTTCAAAATGTGGCTAAAATTAGTGGAACAGTGGCGTTTTTGATTGCTTATGTTGGTTCTTCCAACGCCTTTGGTGCATTTTCTGCTTCGGCGTGGCACGCCACTGGCTCGTTTGTCATCAGGAAAGGAGGTACTTTCATGGGAAGATAACAGCTGATGATTTGGTGCTTGGTCCAGGAACGCAAAGGATCTTTATATCTTGTTTATCTTTATGATACGGTCTCTGTTTTCCATGTTGATCAATAAAATAGAGGTTTCTCTCGTCTTCATGACAATAAAATAGGGACTCGACATGACAGACACACTTGTACATACCACTCATCCATTTAATATCCCAGCTTCAAGTTTGGTCTTTCGTCACTCGAGGATCGCCAGGTCCAACTGCGACATGCGGGGCGATGGCAGCTGCTCTTCGCTACTCTCCATGAGCTCCTGCATCGGTTCGCTTCGAAATGATTCAAAGTCTATGAACGACGAATGGACCGAGCCAATGTGGATCGAAGCGGTAATGTCAAAGGAGGACACACTAATCGAATCGTCGGAGCCAAGGACATTCCTCATCGCGAATCCCACCGAGCTAGTGCGTTGTGCTACATTGACGCAGGGCGTGCAAAGCAGGAATGTTCGTTGAGTTACATTGCCTGGTACAGCGGCTGTTGTGAGCCTTCGACTTACTCTGCAATTGCTGCAAGTATGCTACATACACGCAACACATCAAGGATAGTTAATATTTGAGAGCAGCAACACAATGAGAGGTTGTAAGGACAAACATACCACGCCGCAGATACAACAAAAGCCCTGTTTCCTCCTAAATTTTGTGCTGCATCGACCAGCACACTGGTCGTCTCCCATGATGCTGTTTTATACAAACCACAGTGCTATCAGACAGCCAGTTCACCTGTTATGAAGGACTACTTTTCGAGTCTCACCTCTGCTTGTCTTCAGCGGTGCTATGCCTGGTCATCCAATAGAGTTTCTTGGATAACGACGCCTCAATTGTCTGCGGTGCTGTCACTAACAATGTGTTTGCAAACCATTTCGCTAGATGTCGATCTCGTTTGCTGCCCATGGCCGCGAAGAAACCGCGATGGAATACTTCCATCCGATCCGCATCCACCTGCCATTTCAGGCAACAACTCGATGTTTTGGCGCGGATAAGCTTGTACGCGTGAAACGGCCGTAATTGTGCAAGCGTGACTGAATGCACGACTGAATAGCCAAACCGTTCGCCACTATGCGTTGAACGCATACCCATCGACACTAAAACACATAAATCGCGCTGTTGGGAGAACGGGTAGCCGTAATTTGGTAATAACGACCAGAGCAACCCACAGAATCGAAACGGATCGTCTTTATTTGGGCCACGGATGGTTTGCAGCACCCGCAAGTGCTCGAAATGATCGCTGAGATAGGATGCACAGATATGTGCAGTCGCTTCCGAATCAAAGAACCCACCAAACATGCTGTCCGCGACCGTCCCATGTGTGGTGCCCACAACCTGCATGGTCGGTACAGGGTACTGCGACAATACAGGCACGTAAATGTTGTCAGTTGTCCGTAGTTTTTGGCCACTCGCCACTGCACGACCAGCTTTATGAGGCTGCTGTTGGCGGTGTTTGCTATTGATATGTGCACATTTCTGGTACAAAGTGAGCTGCTGATGCTGCCGCACTTGTTTCCACTGCTTCAAATCCACTGTTCTGTGTGCATCGTGGCGGTAATGGTCGTAGGCTAAGAGTGTCTCGTCCACGAGCGTGTCCACAAGCGCCTCGAATTGACGCATTTCAGTGGCGGAGAGCACCAGATCCCGCGGAATTGCGCTCGCTGGCAGCTTCATTTCTCACCGCTTCTCTCGTTCTCTCTTGGTACTTCTTTCACTTGACAAGAAAGACAAGGAAGTAATAGGTGTTTCTTGTTATTGTTTTTCTTTCTTGCGTGTGCCTTTGAGACAGCGCCAGAACGCGTCGCTGGATGGCGACAACCATAACGTTTGGACGATGGCAAATCTGACCAACTTGTTGAACCTCCTTGCCTGTTTTCACTGCGACTGGGCACAAGTCCCACTGCTCTGAATACAAATGCAGTAGTTGGATTTAACTGACCTGTAGTAAGTGAGCTCAGTGAAAAAAGATGGGAAATGATCTCATTGATCGCCATGGCTTGCACTGTATAACAATAAAGTAGCCTCACTTGTCCACCATTGCATTGTCATGGTATTGCCGATACCTCATGTGACCAGTACCTACTCTTGAAACATTGTGAGGCGCAATAGCAAGAGTTGGATGAGTGTGTTTGTGAGAATGTCCTGACTACGTCACAGTCGATGTATTCTGTTCCGACTTTGTCACATCTGGATATTGTACTTGGTACAGGCGCAGTTACCTTTCTTGGATAGCTTTATGAGCGGTAAAGATTAGTCTGTCGCTGCCATCCCTTCTCTTCCTTCACAAGTGTTCCCACAACTTGTTCAAACTTTTTGATGATGTCTGTTACAGATTAACTTTTAGTTCCCACCTCTTTTGTGCAATGTGTCGTACTAAAGAGGTGGGAACTAAAACGATCCAGTAACCACCGAAAGTACGTCCCATCAGTTGTATTATCATAGATGCTGACACGATCAGTAGACTTTGGGGGAAGTCAAGAGTGTCAAAGAGCCATCAAAGCATGACTGAGAAGAATGTGGGGGATTGCGCTGTAGTCACTGGATGTCGCAAGGATGATTCGCAGCAATGTATAAGCTGAGCTGATCACGAATGTAAGCACTTCGCTATAAAAAAAGCAAACGAATTTAGGGCAAAATTTTCTTCTTCAGCACCGTTGCGACCAACGAGACACTCTCTGAATACACATATTCACAACGAGTGAGCAAATCCTCATACGATGATCACAGCTGCAAGTGCAGCGTCCTGTGCTTTGACCATTTCCTGCTGGAAAAGGAGGTGATGGCATTTCAACTACATAACAAAAGCAGTTAATTAGATTGCTGCTTCATTTTCGGGACACATGCCATATAGATACGGAACATGTCGAAGAACTAACAAAAAGATCCGGCCATTGCAACCTCCTTCTCCTTTTGCCACTCAAACCCAACAGAATTGGTAGAAATGATGTGGAAGACGTTTCTTGTGGCATTGATTTTGATCCACGAAAGTCCCTGCTGGCGCCTGAATAGCAATATCGATTCGTTGCAAACTAGTGACGGTGGTCATGGAGTTCTGGCACATTCTGTCGCTGCGGATAGACCGCATCATGATTTTGACGATCTGTATGCTGGGGATTTCGAATTGGATTTGGATGAAGCGTCCAAGCAGAAGTTGCAGCAGCGATTGAGCGATTCAGCAAGAAACAAGCCTGACTTGAGTAGATCCGATATGGAGCTGATTGACTTTGAGGTTCATCCATTGAGCGTATTGGACGATGAATACACAAACACGAAGCACTCACGATCGAACAAGCGTCACAAATTTCCGAAGGTAATCGGCTCATTATCTTTGTGAGTTTGTTCAGAATTGAATTTTGAATGGACTTAAAAATATTATGCTGCATCACCTTGTATTATTAGCTGGCAGCGAAGACATTTAACTTTGGACGTGGCACTGGATATGTTGCCACGAAGCCAATCCGTGCCAACAACATTCTTTTTTCCATACACATGAACCAAGTTATGACGCTTGCATCCGCTATTAACGGTCGCATAAATGTGATGCTTGCTGCGAATCCAGACCTCCCACCATCGATTGTATTGGCGTTGCATATCCTTGAAGAACGATTTCTGGGTCCAACATCCAATTTCTCCACGTACATCGACACGCTACCTCTTGTAGAAGATGGGATGAATAGCACCATGTTCTACAATGACCATGAATTGGCGCTACTGGAGGGCTCACAAATGCACCGACTGACGGTTGGACGCATCCAGGCTGTTGAGAAATTCTTTAAGGCACTGGTAGGACCGCTCACCTCACACGCAGTGGAACCACCGCTATTTACAAATGAGGAGTTTACGCTGGAGAATTTCCGGTGGGCCATGGGTGTCGTATGGTCACACGCATTTCCTGTCGGCCCAGACGAACAGGACGTCGTGATCGCACCGATTTTGGACACTATTGGTATTTGCATGGACGACAAACGCTGTCCACCGAATCGTATCGAGCTCGACACCAATGCACACGAATTGATCGTTTATGCGGGGAAAGATTACGCTGTTGGCGAAGAAATTCTGATGGATTTGAGTGGGCGATCATCCATGTTATTGCTGCTCAATCATGGGTTCACGCGTCCATCTCCTTTGCCTGTAGTGGATCTGATAGAGATTGCGATTGTTTTGGACCCACAAGATCCACTTGCAGATGTCAAAAGCTTCCTCATGAGTTCTGTCAACATGAGCATGAATGCTTCGTACGCACTTCGTTATGAAGCTGACTCATTGAGTCTAGACATGGCAGCGTCACTCAAGTTCAAGTTACTAAATGGACCAGAGATGGCGAAGTACAGAGATATATTAGCGACAATGAAAGACACCAATACGTCACCGTTCGTGAGTCTGCGCAATGAGTACGTCTACACGCGCTCGATAGTCATGACGTGCAAGAACCTGCTGAGTCAATATCGCACCACGCTCCAGCAAGATCGGGAACGATTGAAGATACTAACGACGTCTTCTGTCGTCAATTCGTCACGTGAGGTCCATATTCTGCGCATATTGGTGCTAGAGAAAGAGATTTTGCACCACACGGTGGACCTTGCATTGCGAGCATGGAACGACCTCATCCTGTCGGACCATGCAGACGTAATACTGGGCAAATAGCTATAAGAATAATTCAAGGAATTTTTTAGTTCCAGATAGAGAGAAAGAAAGGTTATGCTTAAGAAGAGCAGACGCAACGGCAGAAAGGGGTATGCGTCTGGAGCACAATAAAGGAATAAGAGGCACAATGAACAACAAGAGAAACGCCGACCACATTACAAACAAACGACAGATTCCGTTCGTGTATTGTCATTGTCGTGTCACCTAACGAGTGTCTGTACGAGCCGGTGGCAGCATACATTGCGGGTTTAGATGCCACATGCGGGTTAGTTCTTATTATTAGAATTAAGCGACTCACCATTTCTTAATGCAGATTTTACAGAGAGCATCATAGTGGCGTGTTGCTTCCTGTACCATCTATTCCAGCACGAAGAGCTCCACTTGATCCACTCTTGCGAGCATTAAACATTTCAGATCAGGTAACTTGCGCATAGAGAAGCTAACTTCACGCTTTTTTTGCGCTTCACGTCTATTTTTTTGTGTTTATTTTCCCGATGCGACAACTACAGGAGAGGGCACATCTCCCCTCCATCTCGAGCCATGGTGGTGGTTTCGTCAGAGTAGCGCAAAAAGTGAAGGCGGCAAAGCGGTCAGCCCGCTCCTGCTGCCTCCCAACAAACAAGACGGACAGACTCATACAATTCTCTCCACGACTGTTGTTCTAATAAGACGCAGGAGATGATGTCTGATAATCGACTCATTCCACCAAGTAATGGCAACGGCACGGGGTCAGAGCGCAATACGAGGGACTCGACGCTCCCGGAACTCTCGCCGCCATCATCCACGCGCTCATCCTTCAGCTTCCGCCAATCCTATGAACCAACAGCGACGATACTTCAGGCCATTTCGGCGAGCGGGATGGAAGATCATCCGCAGTTGCAGCATCAGGAACGGCAGGAACAGCAACCTCAACTTTGCCACGACGACTTTCTATTCTCCATGGACGATTTCAACCATTCGGACGCCATGTACATCGACTTGCAGCTCGCTAACTCGCCAAGGATTGTCACTGATACAATCAATAACCAGTTGCTCAATGTACATCTGCAGGCGAGTCTACGCAAGGGCGAAACAGCCGTTCAGCTTTTTACGAAACGATACATTGGCTATATCATCTCTGGCGCACTGGCGGCGTATATGAACGTGATGATAGAATGCGTTTTGTTACGCTTACCAACGAACCAACTCGGTATCGATGAGATTGGAGATTTACAAGCGCTTGTTAACCTACAATGGTCGTCTGTGTTGGTTCTAGGCGTGCTGTCAGATGGGTATGCGCCGTTCTGCTTGCGCCGCAAATCGTATGTTACTATCGGCTGGATCTCGTCTTTCCTATTGTGGATCACGCTATTCTTCCTCTTTGAGTTCTCCATCGATATCTTCGGCACAGCTGTTCCACCTCAAGCCATAGCGATGACGTTTATCCCATTAGCGACCATCTCGCTGCTACTATCAACGATGGGCGTTGACATTCGTGTCATCGAGCTCTCGCAGCAAGAGGAGCTCCCAAATCGATGCAAAGTACTCGCTCTGTATCTGCTGGTACGCATGGCTGCACAAGTGTTTGCGGATTTGCTGATTTTGGTTATTCCTTCTGCGGAGTTCCGACATGTTAACGGCTCACTAGAGGAAGAGGGCAATGTAGAACTGACACTGCCGTTCTCGATGTCGACACTGCTGTTACACATAGCGATCATGACGCTCATCCCCATCCCATGTCTCTTGTTTTACGCATACGAGGATTTTTTGGGTCGCGCGAGCGCATCACTCCAGATCTGGCGAAACCTCAAGCGATTCTGGCAATTTGCACAGCAGCAAGCAGTATGGGGGCTCGCGGTTGTCAACTGCTTGCTTTCGTTCTTTCTACTATTTGATTACACCCCAATACGTAACGCGCTCAGGTGGTGGACCGAGGAGAGAGCACAAAACCAGCTATTACGGAGAAGTTTGAGCGATGTCGCGGTCTTTCTAGTACTACTGCTGTGGCGCCTGCGTGGTTTAAATACGAATTGGAAATTCACAATCGCCATTGTGGTCGGTTCCTGGTGCTTGGTGTCATTCACAGGCTATACGCTCGTGGCATTCGACCAACTCCGGTACGAGTGGCTGTTGATGATCGTTCACATAGCCAAAGCTGGTGTCCGGGTAGTGCTGGTCCTGACGATTTTCATTCCGGCGATCGAAGTGGGGCAGATTGGATTGGAAGGCACGATCTACGGTCTCATGAGCTCCATCCAATACTTCATGCAGGTGCTGGGCCACCAAGTGGAAGTCGGTGTTCTCAAAGCTGCTCCCAGTCTGGAGCTGGAGAGGGCGGATGTCTTGAGAAGCACAACATCAACAGAAATGCGTGCATTCTGGGCGATCTTGGTGACGACGGGTATCGCGCTTCTCTCGCTACTAGCACTTTGGTTGGTACCCAAACACAAACTCGCACTACAGCAATTACGCATCCATGGCGGCTACAACGTCTTGGTACTGTCGGCATTATCGGTCGGATATGCTGCGAGCTTCATCGTTGTAACTTATTTGCAGATTCGGGAATGCGTCGACTGAACTCTGGGAATTTTTGATATAAGACTTCGATGCAAAATAGAAATTTATGATACGTCGTGCCAAAACGTTGCTCTACTATTAGATCGTCAAGAACGGCAGTGGTCAATAGTTGTAGATCTTTATCCAGTTCCTAGCTATCCATATGTCTCAAACTCGCTATGCAGGAACCTCAACGCCATCACCTGTACCACTGGTTTCCCACGATTCGTCTTCCCTAAGTAGCCGAGTATCGCAATATGATCGCCGACGTGCAACATGCTCAGCATATCGGCGAACATGGTTGGCGTCCATTTCATTGTCTCGCGCTCTAAAAAGAACTGCAGCGGCAGCCTTGAGCTTGTACTTCGAGTTCCAGCTCCTTGCGAATCTATTGAGAAGAATGACACGCCATTCGTATAGCGACGCACACGTGAGATCTGTCCACTGATCTCGATCGTCTTTTGATCAGTAGCTGAAAGCATTTGCTGTTGCTGTAATGCCCACGCTTCTTCGATCGATATCTCTTTCGCCGGAGAGTCAAGGCTACGTTTATACACTTGGAACATATCAGTGAATGTCTGCTTCAGCGCGAAATTGCTGATAGCTTTGGAATTATCATGCAATTGGGGGGTGGAGTTCATTCTTTCCGTTCCATTTGATCTCCGTTTCTGGCAACAGTAAACGTACATTTGCTGCTCCTGTTGCTGTGCCTTAGCAATAGGACTGTTGCCCTCTCTTTCCTCCAAATCTGCTGTTACCGAGTGCGATTGAACCTCCCAATCAAAGCATTCGTGTTGTAAATAGTCCTGTCGTCGCCAATTCTTCCTCGGTGTGACACATACGAGCGACGGAGTAAAGTGATCAGTAGGAGTTGAAATTAGTTTGTTTAGCAAGTGGCACACACGTCGAAACAGCAGCGCGTTTCTCTTGTGACTTCGGAAGCCTTGAAAAAGAAACTCGACGTCCAAAACACACTCCAACGGTGATGAAGCAATCGTACAACTGCCAGTTCCAATCGGAGTATACGATACACTACAGGCGGTAATGTCTTCCTTCCTTTCATCAGAGTCAGAATTACCTACCAGCCACTTCGAGTTGATGACAAATTGACCGCAGACTTCTTCGATCAAAGGAGTTGAACCTTCGTAGTTTGGTAAATGGCACTTGTTCAACAGAACTATCACTGTTGACACCCGTTCGGATTCATCCTCGGAGAGGGTTGATTGCGACAGCGAATAAATATTCTCATAGCCATGCTGGAGCAATAATCTGGCAGCTTGATAATTTATACACCCATCCATCACCAGCACATGGGCAGTCGCTGATAAATATGGCTGGAGTACTAATGGTAAATGATCTAAGCTGCGTGGTTCGCTTGTCGGTTGGTTGACTTTGGAAAGCAATAGATCGTGGAAAAACGTAAGCGCACTTCTTTGTCGCTGTATCGGTCGTACTGGTCCTATAGATCCGCTGTCCTTCGGAATCAAGTCGTTCATGATCTCTGTTGTGTTGTCCGTTATCAATTCTTTGCGCACGCAGCCCTTCATTTCATTCGTCAGCTTAGAGAAATCTGATACAAGAAGGTGGTCTCTAATGCTGGTTGCTAGCGGCTTGCTGCCAATCCAAAGGCGGATCTACACATGAGACTCACAGTTAGTTACAGCTTAAATAAAGACAGAGTAAGTGAGCAACGTTTTTGTTTATACCTCACGATGGTTGGAGTGAATTCCAAAGTCGTCGTAAACGAGATCTGGATGCCGGCCAAAGAGTATTTCTTGCTTGGCATACCAGTTACAGCACGGCATCGTCACAACGCCCTCAATGGACTCTGCTTCTACGGCACTGAGCGCTTGGTCGAGCGTCACGTGGGCATGTACCAGCACAAAAATGACACGGCGTAATTTGATCCGAACGTTTTCAATTTTGTTGCGAATCACCACCAAGTTGTCGATGTTCTCCCACCCTTTCGATCGCTACAATATCACTAAAATAGTCAGAGATTGAACCATCAAACTTCTATATAAAGATGAGATGATGGAAGTACCTCTGATGAATTCTTCTCCATGGCAGGATCAACACTGTAGCACTTCCAGCTCTTCATACGGAATGCAAACAACGCAGCCGAACGAGCTGAACAACAAAATCGATCGACCAATACGTAAAAGCTAATCAATAACAGCTTCGATCATATGCATATTGAGACTCATATACGCACGTGTGTTGCCGTCTCCGATGCAGACGATTCCATCGGTTCTGTCTTCACTCAGAGGTGATGCAGTTGCCAACATAGCATTATTCTGTCTGCCAGATTGGTCGTTGGGTGCAATGTATCGCCGGACTGCATTGAAAACTGCCATGCTCTGGATAATATGAATGTAGCTTAGACGTGACTTCCACATTTATCGTTCATGTGTACTTCAACACCATCATGTACCTCAGTGATTTCCTTGGCGTCTGGGAACAATTGGTGGTCGAGCAATGCCGATGCGCATTGCAATTTCCCCACAAACTCGTTCAAATATCGCAATGACAGCTGCGGGTGCTGATGTGGATTCGACATACCGTCAGGCTCATTGGGGAGGGCGTCATTATCAGTTGTGGAGGTGGTGGCTGGTGTAGCACAGATCTGCCAGCGTGAGATGTGCTGCTGTGGCGCCATGTGAGCAAATCAAATTGAGACCATACTGAAAAGCTTGTAAAAGTGGTACAGTGTACCATCGTACTATTGTTAGTGCGACTTTCGTGCGACCTCTCGCGATCTTGAAACGATCCACAACCCATCAGAGCACAATGGCATTCACGATCCAATGGCACAAGGTTTTGTATCGACTAGCTCTATGTACACTGCTGCTATCGGTATGGACATATGGCAAAGAAGCACAGGTGACGGATCTAGTGGGCCCAGGAAGCGTGAAACGCGCGTTTACACTGGAGACGTTCATCGACACATACGACGTGGATCAGAACCAGTACCACGTAGAGTTGCGGCAGTCGTGTTGTCACGCCAACGAGCAAACTGCTCGATCTTTTTGGTATGTCCAGATTTTGTTGTAATATTTAATTGTCTTCTTTGAAATTGTGTCGATGCGGTATGTGTGTTTAGTGATGAATTTGTCATCAGTGAAGATGACTGCGCAATACTGCGCGCGTACCTTGATACAACTATGAAAGGTTTATCGATTGATAGTTTGGATGCATGTTCATCTGTGCATTAACTATCTCTTTGAGCAGATGTTTCGCGCAGAGACTGCTCTCCAAATTCATGCAACCACACATTGCCAGACAAACTGGGCACATTTCATGTTCACATCAATGACCACGCGACCAGTTCAAATAAAAATCTCAAGGTAACAAACACTAAACCATTAATTTTCTTAAGATTGCATGCAATTCAGGTAATGTGTAGCTAGCAGTCCACCGTGGAGATTTATACGTGCTGACTGAGCGGAAAAAGAGTATCTGCAAACTTGTTGCCATGGGCAAAGAGGCATGCCTTCGTTTCCACAGACAGTTCGAAAAGTTTGTACGTTATTTGCTGTAGTTCTTTCCTGTCCCCTGATGTGCGATTGTCATACAAACCCATGTGTGGATGTAGGTTATGGAATTGGAATTGGGTGATGCGAAAACACGAATTTTACAGCATGGTCACAGCGAACAACGCAAGGTGATGAGTGCTATTGGAACATACGAGCGTGCAATTCAAATCCTTCAAAAACAAAATCGAGAACTTGAAGAGATTGTTCAAGAGAAGGCGCTCGCGTACTCTACGTTGTACTGGAAAGCAGCTCATACGAACAGCGAGCAGGAGCGACAAATACGCCACTTGGAGCAGAAAATCCGCCAATTGGAAGAACTTCAGTCAAATACTGCGTCTAACACACAAAAAACGGCAACAATAGACTCAGCCATCACGAAGAACGATGCTGTAGTGGAAAACTCACATACGACGTTTTTCCATCGCAATAGTCGTCACATTCCTCGTCTTGCTGCTGCCAGTTGTTCATACGATCAATACAAGGAATACGCAAAAAATGCTACTCCAGTCATCTTTACCGGGTTCCAAAATATCGCTCATACTCCAGGATTACCACCTTGGTCAGTGAAGACGTTACGTAACATATGTGGCGACCAGGTCGTAACGTTGAAGTCTCACAGAAACCAAGTTGGAAGAAAAAGCGATCAACGCAGCCGAGATCCAAACCAGTCATCAAGTCCAACTAGTCGTAGCATGTGGGCTGGACTTCAGACAGTGGCCGCTGCCAAATTAAGCTACTTTCTTGATGATTTTGAAAATCCCGACACCCAAGAAGGATGGTAAAGATGGTTCACAAGCATAACGAATGTGGCTGTTGGATATTGATACTGACAGTTCCTCTCCTTTCGTTAGGCCCATGACCTTTGCAGACCTATACCTTCATGACATGAGCATCGCCAAATTTTGTCCACAATTACTGGAGAGTTTGTACGTACCGCGATTCTTCACGCACGACAAACTACAGGCGTTTGAATCTTCGCAACGGGATTACTGGCCCAGTCTCTTCATCGGTAATGTCTCGACTTTATCAGCGCTTCATGCAGATTGGGGGGCGACAGCTGCCTGGATGGGGCTCATTCAAGGCAAAAAGCACTGGGTCATCACCAAACCATCCACGAGAGCGGCATTAAATGAGCTAAACCCAACAACAGAATTCCCAACAACTGGCCGTTATGATGCGGATCTGATGAGCGAGTCTTCTCCATCTACCTCGTCTTCACTATTGCATGACGACGAGATCTTTGAGGACATCTTGGAAGAAGGAGAGGTACTCTACATTCCAGCCAACTGTCCTCACCAAGTTAGAAATCTTGGCAAGGTACTGCGTCAGCTCAGAGTACTAGAATCTGGTTTGGCTTTCTCACGTGATACTGATGTATGTGTTACGTAGACAATAGCAGTGGCGGTGAATTTTGTAGATGACGTCAATGCAGATGAGTTTGCTGCGTTTCTCCAGCGTGAGCGAGAGTAAGTTAGTGTTGCTGGATATGTTGGATGGCTAGTTACTAACAGAACGACTTGTATGATGATTTTGACTACATACCATAGTTCTAGCACCGGTGTCGACTACGCCATCCATGCTGAGTGGCTTCGAACGGTGCAACATAAACGACTCATTCATAAACAAGAAAATGAACTCAGAGATCTTGCATTTCATGAGTTTAAAGCTCAGCAATGGCAGTAAAAGAAGCATCTGGCATTCTACGCATATATTCTATATATGCAAGATATCCCAGACTAGTGGTGCTTGTTCTTCGCCTGCTGGAATGCCTCCATCCCTTGTATCCACGAACCTTCAGTCAAACCTTGGGGACAGTACGCACACACAACGCCCATCTTGCCGACGTCAATGATGTTGCCGTACTCATTGTCAAAGAAGAGCATGTCCTCATACTCGACCCCGCTTTGCTCCTTGAGCTGCTGGAAGTGCACGCGCTTGTTACGTGGGTAAATTGCCTCATAATCCACTACACTCTGCAGCGATTCCTTCTGCTCTTGAGTGCTTCCAACCTCATCTGATCCAGAAGGCGTCAGAGTCACGTCCATCAGCCGCATGCACGTTTTGGCCCATTTCGGTTCCGTCGTCTTGGATGCTACAGCCACCTCCGTCACATCCTTAAACTGCGGATCCGTCTCTAAAATACTCAGCACCGTGTGTACCGCCGGAAAGAAATGCACTTCTTCCCCCGATCGGTCCGTGACAGCGCCTGTTATTGGGTGTTTCTTGAATGGGGAGCCATACAATTCGTACATTTCTGGGAACCAGAGTGTGAAATCTAGATCAAATACCACAAGACGTGGAATATGCTGCCACGTGCGCGTGATAGCGGAGTCAGCGGACGACACAGCGCCGCTTGTATTGGTTTTCTTGCCACGCACCATTGCCCTCTTTCTATCTTCTTCTGCTTAGCTTGTCAATTGGGTTGATTTAGAAGCCAAAGCAAAACGGCTCACTAAGTTTGTTTTGGTAGTCGTTAAGTTCGATTCTATTTACGATTGACCTCTATCGTCTCATTTCTCCTGCTGAAAGGATATATTTTGATATGGCTTTTCAAACGAAGCAATCCACATCGATAGAAACAGAAACTTGTTTCCAATTCTTCGCAATGAGCTCGTTTCTCCGCTATCCTTCTTTTCATGAACGGATGCGAGGAGATCGAGTGTGTGGAAAATCAAAGCGATTGTCCAGAAATCGTGGTGCAGTAGTATCGATGCAAAAGAAAGGCAAAGATCACACAAACGAGGTTATATGGGACAGCGAGAGTCTTGAATGCGTCCATGTTCGTGGTATTACCGTCGGTGCACCGTTGAGTTGTACATATGGCGAGGAGAAGCACACCAAAATTCAATTAGAACATGCAAATGAAGTCGATAAACAGGCAGGTATTTCACTGTAAGCACATGCAATGGTATTCTAGCAATAGGACTACTAACTGGAACAATCATGTCACCAATTGTCTGTAGCAGCCTTTATTTGGCGGTAATCATGAGCCACATTCTAATGAATTACACAACAATAAAACAAGGTTGAATCTTGAATCAATCAAAACTTGCGGACTCTTTCCAGTCGCTCACGGAGCAACTGGGTCGTGGTTGAAGAAGAGGCTGCCGCTGGATTGTCTCGCGCAGGGATATCGCTACTTGATGAAGTGAAGCTGGCACGCATATTGGAGAGTGAGGAGGATCGGTTCGCTGAAAACTCGTTAAAGGACGTAAAACTTGATCGGATCCCAGACGAAGTTGTCGAGGAGAGTGACGCCACGGCACGTGCTGCATTCGCTTGGTGCTGCAGCGACCCACTGCCTTCTGACCCTGAACGAAACGTCGGTGCTGGTTTCAAGCCCATTCGTGCCTTTAAACTTTCACGCGGAGCACTAAATCGACCGGAAATACCCGTCTCGGTCGTGCTCGTCGACGGTCCTGCATCAAAGAGACGTCTCGTGACGCTGTCGCTATTGTCGTTTCCAGATACATTGGACGAACCAGCACTAAATCCGCTACTGAGGCGTGAAGTCAACCCTGAACTGGCCATACTACTGGAGGAAGATGACGAGGTGAGAGAATTTTGATACATCGAGAGAGAGTACCCCATTCCTGCTAACACGTCACGCACAGGAGATGATACTGGTAGATCGTTCACCGCTTTCTCAAAGCTACTTTGTCGGACCTTCATCATGCTGTCAGCGATAATCTGTAAGGCTTTCTGCATGTTGTCATTCGCGATTTGCACCGCAAACAAATCACTTTTCGGCAATGTCGAGAAAAATGTGTGCATTTGCATGAGCACACCATAAATATCAATACCTTCAAAGGGATTCAACGCATTCGCCTGTACATTCGAGATTTTAATCAGCATCCGCCCGACAAGCTGGTCCAAAGAATCCTTCTTCATCAAGTGGTTAAATGTATCTCGAGAATTATAGTCGCCCACCTCGTTGCGCATAATTCGTTGCAATAGGTGGATTACAGATGGATACACGTCGCCAGGTTTAACGTTTTCTGTCACACTTCGCATCGCCTTGTACAGCGCTTTGAATATGTACAGCATTCGCTTCTTTTCAGCCGACATTGTGGCCAAATTCAACGATGCTGTGCTTGCAACGGAGGCAAAATCTTCTAATCGTGGATCAAGCATCTTAGAGCATACCTCTAAGATTACCCGCTCAACTACAAAGCGCTGAATATGATCGACCGCATCGCTGTTCAATATTAAACTCAGAATCGATAAACTCAATGAAAGTACGTATAGCACTAAAGGCTTCTTCGAGTCGCCCAGACCAAAACTTGCGTGAATGCAATCGCACAATTTTGTGATGATCTCATTCACGTAGCTGCGCAAAAATTGAAGTTCGGATTCCCCTGACGGCGCGTTGATGATTGCATATAAACCCTTCAGTGCATCAACTCCTTCAGCATACGCAGGATTTGACTCATCTACTATTTCTTTTGTCTCAGTCAGCAGCTGTTCAATCGGTCGAAGCAAGAGGTCTTCAATGGTACCATTGGCTTCGTATCCATTCTCCTGTTCAAAGGCATTTGCATCTGGTTTATTTGGTGTTGCCATTTCCACATCCTCATCCCCTTGAGATGCTGTCGATTGCTGAAAGTGCGAGGAATATGAATCAATGGTAGTAACTGCTGGAGCATTATTAAGTTGATTCAGTCCTGACATTGGTGTGAAGCTATCTGTCGCAACTGGCATTTGACGCGGTGTAGCGAGCGTTTTGCTACTCTGTTGTAATGTCAGCGATGACGTTGTAACAGTCGTTGATCCGAAACCAGAGAGAGATGATTGCTGCTGGGATGGTTGACTGGACAAACTTCCAGCAGGTAGGTGCTTGATTCTTGCTGTTACTAAATCCATGCCTTGCTGGGTAGTCACTCCGGCAAATCGGAAGAATCTGTCCAGATCTGCGCCTGCTCGAGTATACATGGTCACAATCGCATTGATGGCGCTTTCGCGGAGGTCTTTTTCATGGGCGCACACATATTTCCCAACATCTTTCACACATTTCTTACCCAGCACGTGAAAGCCATGATTTGACACGATATATTCCACGATATCGATACATTCACAACGACTCTTCGTATTCTTACAACCGTTGAAACAATCCATCAGGTAAACTGCATACTTCTCCAAACTGTAGACATCACAGATCAGCTTCATGATATCTCGGAATCGGACACGAAACCGCGGCTTGGACTGACCACTTTCCTGTAGCAAGTACGGTAGCAGAATCGAGGCTTCAACATCATCCAGCTGATATCCGATTTCCTTCAGCATCTCCATCAATCTGACGAGAACTTCAAGCAACTTGGCAAGTGCTTGTACGTTATTGTCCACAAGACGCAGTGTGCACCACTTAAAAATCAAATCAAGTGCTGCAAGTACTTCTTGAGGTTGATTAGAAATGCAGGTCATTAAATCTGTTATGGCCCCCATCATACCCTTTTCCAGTGAAGGAGCAAACAGTTTCGCATGAAATTCAGGTGTTAGGAATGGCTTCCATTCCGCTTCGATTTCACTCTTGCGGTTGTTCGTTTCACTGACTGATGTAGGTTCAAAAATCCATTTGTTATATTGAGCTCTTGCGAGCCGCGCATTTTTGGTCGTGCTCATCTTCAGCAACAACGATGGCGACGAATCATCAGGTTCGGGTAAAGCACCTTGGAAAGATCCCGGCCGAGAAAGCGGAAGGCGAGTACCTGTAGCAGCAATTGGTGTATTACCAGTATTGTTTGGTTTCGAAGACAACGAAGCCGGTCGGGCTAAACGAGACCCCACAGCAGAAGACAGCGTAGCAACCTCTTTTTGAGCAGAAGCAGGTACCTGTGGTGGAGGTGCCTGCGGAGCTGATGCGATTGGCGCAGTACTGCTTGACTCGGCAACATTTTCGCATACTTTTTGTATAAGTGGCTGTAATGTTCTCATTTGTGCAGGCTTGATATCTCGGCATCCTGTTGTCAAAATGACATCTTTCCCAACGGACTTCATCACTTCTGCAAGAACCAGCAGTGCATTTTCTCGAGCCTCTGAAGACTTGTCCATTAAACATTGGACTGTTGGGACAACAAGACAGTTCAAGTCCAGTTTTTCACAATCCTTCAAGTGCTCAGCTGCCCATGCGAGTAGACCAGCACGACCGACGGGATTCAATAAGGCTTCACTGACTGGCGATAGTAGACTTTCCATACACGCGGATGAAGTTTGATTATTATGACGGACCCATTTATGCAGTGCTTCAATTGAGGCAATATGCATGTTCTTCTTGTTATCTGCAACGCCAATAAGGAGACTAGGACCAAGAATTTTGGACATTTTCCCGACGTCGGGTCCAATACTTGTGGCTACAGTACCAATGACCTGTGCAGCTTTGACTTTCAGGTTGGCATTGGAATCATTCAAACGAGCTTTAAGGGCACGTAATAGCTCTTGGACTGGTTTCGTGAACTCGATCGCGCAACCAGCTCCTTCGCAAATGCTTTGAACTGCCTCCATCGCGGCTAGTCGTTTTTTCCAGGCTGCTTTATCTTCTTCAGATTTCATATCAGCCATAAGATCTTTTGTGATCTGGTTACTCACATCCACTCGCCCGAACAAAGCACCTGCGTCTGTCTTCTTTGCACCTCCTTCATTGTCATCTTTTACTTGACGTGATACACTCGCCATAGCTGTTGCTGGATCGTAGCCAGTCTTCTTAAATTCTGCTTCGACAATAGCAGCTAATGCAGGCTTCCAACTCTCGAGGTTTAGTATAGGAAGCAAGGCTGGTCCAAGCTGTGAGTACATGATACTCAAGACAGAAACTGCTCCCGTGCGAACTTTCGGGTTCGATGATTCTAGACCAACTCCTCCCTTAGCAAAGTCAATTAGCCCACGTGGATTGCATGCTGTCACTCCAAAATCCTTCACAGCTTCTCCCAGTACAGCCAACGCCTCAATGTGTGCAAGCGGAGTTTTAACGTTGGGCATATGATTCATGAGACATCCTAGAACGTATTTTGGGGTTGTTGCTTCACATAGCTGGATGATCATGTTTCGAATTGCTTCGCTTGCTTTTCGGTCTCCAATTTTGTCCGCAGCGCTTGGTACAACAAGACATACAACTCCACGCGGGAACTTACTTGCAGCATTTTCGGCAAATGTACCAATCGCTAGAAAAGCACTCCGTAGGACATTAATGTTGCTATCTTTAAAATCCTTCACTTGTTTAGACAGATACACGGTTAGTGCCTCAATCGTTCGCATTGTCATCGAGCCTGGATTTTCCTTGGCAAAAGTTTCCAACAATTCGATCGCTTCCTTACGCTCCATCCATTTAGAGCTAGCAAGACCCTCTTGGATGGTACCAAATGTCGAGATGTTCAATTCGGCAATGATATCTTCTGCTTCTTCTGGCGCCACAGAAATCGCCATTGGAGTAAAGTCGCCACCAGCACCACCACTACTCGCAGATGAACCAGTTGAACTAGCACCAGCAGGTTTCTTTACTGGTGCTGTTTTAGCAGGCGCATCACCAGAAGGTTTGGCACCAAAGCGAGATGGAGGGCCGCGAGTAGGTTTCTTTGCGGCGGGTTTACTGAAAGGAGGCGCGGCCGAAGGCTCAGGTACAGATGCATCCACTTCCATTGTCTCAGCCGCTGCATTTCTACTGCTTGTGCTTGAAGCACTACTGGGTCTTGAGGTCGCAGTGGTAGCAACAGCAGATCCGGACAAACCCATGCTTTGCTGAATTGCTTTAAAGGACCGCGGATTCTTTCGAGAAATATCATCCAACATGGTTTGTAGCCATTTTGCTACATCAGGGGACGACTTCAGTGCCACAACAAAAGCATCGATTCCTGCCTTGCGCACAGTCGGATCAACGTCATCCATTCCAATCATGAAAAGTCCCCCAAATTCTAGCATTAGCGATTTATCGTTGATGTTTATCATTTGCTTTTCGATGCAACGCACGAGAAATCCGATCATCTGTACACGTGCCTGAGGTGACTTATTCTTGGAAGCATCTACCCCAAACTTGATTTCTTCCATCATCATGTCGATAGTCATTGAATGTTGCAAAAACAGATCCAATGCGTTGTTCGTCGCATTTAATATGACAGATTTCTTGTCTGACAGTTTGCGCATCAATTCCGGGAACATCATGCGACTATATTGTGTGAAATTTTTCCGTAATCCGTCCGAGAGGACACCAAGCACTTCGACAGATTTCGCCACGATATTCACGTTTGAATCGTTTGACAAGAGTTTTAGTGTGTTCACCAATTCGTAGTAATCGCCATTCGCCAATTTCGGGACTGGTCCAATCAAATCCAGGATGATCTTAAGCGCTTCGACCTTTTCACTCCATTTTGGAAGAGCAAGTTTGGCTTTAAACTCTGTCCGCGGAAGTTTTGCCAACAAATCGACTGTCTCTGCAAATTCACGCGGATCAAATGCAGCCGGCCCACCACCAGCACTTGCACTCGCTCCACCCGATGCCTTTGAGCCTTTAACAACTCCAGCTGCCGGTGGTGGTTTTGCACCTCGGACAAATTTCGTCGGTGCAGCTTGTCCAACTACCACGTCTTTAGTCAACGCTTCGTATTCTGTTTGTTGAGCTTGTCGAAGATTAGAAACAATATCTTGCACCAACCCCGGACCTGTCCATCGATGAATTTCAACGAGAATGTTCAACGCCAGTGGACGTACACCGTTGACTGTGGATTCGCAGAGCGTTGGTAATGCAGCCTTTACAGCCTGGATAGGAATCACACGCGGTCCAAAGGCTTTCAGTGCCTCTAAGATATTGTTCACACAAGCTGGTGGAACTTTCGGCTTCTTGTTTTTTGTGCCTTCAATCAATGCCTGAATCGTGTCTTCCGCTGCACCGGCTTCCACGAATGCCATGACCAGATCATCACAGATTTTAACGGTGCCTGGTCGACCCGCAAAGCCTTTATCTGTAATTCGCTTCATCACGCCAGCAACAATTCCTTTCTCAAAGGGCTCAACATGCAGTGTATACGCCAACACTGCTTGAATGCCGGCTTCCATTGCGCTGGCGTTAACGTCTTCACACATTTTTGGGAAAATATCGAGGAAAGGTAGCACATCATTGGTTCGTACGCCACCATGCTCGCACAACGTCTTGACCTCGTCGAATCCTTCCTTTCGCACCTTCCAGTTCTTATCGGTGAGCTTTGGGGTAATAGCGTCGACAGAAAGGCCATCCGCATTTGTGCCATCAGCTATAGCAGCAGGAGGAGCAGGTGCAGCTGCTGGAGGTGCTGGTACTGCGCCAACTGCATCCACTGCCATGTCCATACTCGTATCAATCGACATCGGCATCGGTATCGACACCGTAGCTGCTGGTACTGGAGCAGCCATCAGCGGAGCAGGTGATGGACGCATCGGACTGGGCTCTGCCATAGCAACATCTTCTTGTGGCTCCACATCCATGGGCTCTGCCTTCGGTTGTTGAGGTGGCGGTCGCCGTGGAATCGCGCGCGGAAATGTCTTCCGTGCCGTCGGAATCGGTGGCGAGTTCGTCATACGTCCCAGCGTGGGTGCAGGCGGCGGCGGCGCGGCTGACTCGCCGTCCATGTTCTCGTCTTCGTACGTGATGTTGGAGGAAATGGATTTCGAGATGCTCATGAGCTCCGCCACGTCTTCGCCCATGCAGAGCTTGCATCTGCAACTCATATTGCGCAGGCAAACATCCGCCATTGTTCACTGTGTGTTCTATATATTAGGATGGGTTTTGTTGGGATGGTTCGTTCGGTCCAGGAAGATCAGTCGAATGTGCGCGCGGCTTTCTCTTCCGTTCGTTCCGCTTTTCGTTTCCTTTTCTTTTGCGGCTCTTTTCTTTGTTGGGTCAATGATCGGAACAAACACATAACAGTTAAGAACCTAATTAATAGTGACATTTGCATGCTATCAATACAAAATAACAGTTTAAAGCTATATTGAATTACCAAGGATATGTCATAATAGCGAGGTATTGCTCAAATGAATGATATAACTGATACGACGTTTGAATGCAAATGGTTCTTTTCAAAAGTGCACGACTCGCGCCATTTTTTTTGCGCATTTAAAAGTCCGCGACGATGCTGGAAGAGGAAAGTTTGCGGCAATGGGTAGCGTTCTACCATCAGCAACACCCCGGACGGATCACCTATACGCTGCATCAACTGCTTCAAATTTCGTACGTTTCGACAATGTGCTTACGTGTCGAACGATGCAATATTGACGAAGATATTTATTCTGCGGGATGTGATGTAGGTTTCCGCAAATATTTAAAGAGATTGCAGCTCGACAGGAGGACGAATGGGACATTATTCTACAGATTCTAGATATTTTTTATGAGGTAAGCGCTGTACTTGATGTGCTTGTAGTTAGTGTGTATCTTTCATTGTGTTCAAGGGTTTATTTTTGCTGCTGTCATGCCACAGGCGCCTCTCAAGATTGACAAGACACAATTACCTGTGGCGACGCTGTCGGAGCCATCGGCCACTAACACAGAATTCCATCGATTACTAGAGTTTATGATCGGTGCGGTGGTTCAGAGCGAGGAAAAGGCGACGTTTGTGCGCGACATTCTGACCATGCAGGATGCTGTGCAGGTGGATCTCATGGAGATTATTGAGAGGGTGATGACACATGGCGCGACAGGAGCTACTGTTGCAACCACGATAGATGAAGAAGTAACACACAATAGAGAAGAATCGTCATCGAAACCAGACGCGCATCAGGAATCTACACTATCAACGCTTCCAGTACATCGACATGAAATGGTAGAGCAGTACCATTTGTCAGACTCTCGCTCTCCAATGCATCTCGCAAGGAATGCAGAGCTTGAGCGTGCAAAACGAGAGAACGACATACTCAAGGACGAGAATGTGAGAATACATATGTAACCGATTGCAAGCATGTCTTTTACGTGTATTATTTTATTGGTTGTATGTGTTTGGTAGATTCACATTACGAGAGAAATGGAAGATATGCAGCGAAAGTTGAAAGCAGCCGAAATGGAAAACGGTACGCTTGTAGAAACCATCCAGCAGCTGAAGCTACAATTGGAAGTGGACGTTCTGAAGAAGGAACGAGCGGTGCGTCACATATATGACGAGCGAATCCTTGCGCTGGAAAGAGATTTGAATGCCACGACGGCCGAGCTACATACCAAAAATGCCGTTGCCAATGAAGTTGTAGAATTACGCGACGAAGTGGATTTGCTCCGACCCATGGCAGACAAAGTGGCAAAAATGGAAGCCACAGTGGCGAAATACCGGGTGAAAATTGACGAACTCACGTCAGCAAAGGAAAAATTACGGGTAAGCTGCACAAACGATTCGTGGATATATCCTCTTATCCCCTAATGTTCGTGCTTGTCTATGGTGTATTATGCAATTTAGCGCGTCGAGGAGACAAATACTGAGTTAATGGAAAAAAATTTAGCGTTGGAGACTCAGTTGACGAAGGCAGCATCACTCCAACGTAAGCTTAAGGAAGCCAAGGAAGCCAACACCACTGTGGTAAGGTAAATATGCTGCTACATACTTCGTTTAGGCTCATTGCAATAAATAAATCAATGTACTGTATAGGAATTTCGAGTTTCTGAACTGGAAGCGCTATTATCTCGGCAAAAACAAGAGCTTGTTCGCGTGCGTAGTGATTGGGAAGCTTCTCAGAATGCTCTACATGAGGCAAGAGATCTGAATGCTCAGTTGCAAGAGACAGTGAATCAACAACGAAATTCTTCTGACAACCAAAACATCAATGCTTCCGACGGGTCGGTAATAGCTGGTGGGATAAGCGAGTTTAATCCTGAACTTATGCAAAAGATGGCCCGCTTGGAGTATGAGAACCAGGAGCTGAAGAAGCAAGTCGACGGAGAAACATCTGATAAGATTGATAGTTTATTGGATCAAATCGATGATCTCACCCGCTTGAAACGATCGTTTGAAGGACGATACTTTGATATGGAGAGGCAATATGAGGCCACAAGCAACGAGCTAGCTCAAGTTAAACAATCGCTAATTGAAGAGAAGAAAGGAGGCGAAATTTTGCAAGCGGAACTGCAACACATGACTGGGAACCGAGATCAGCTGGCATTAGAGTTGCAGAACCTTTCGGATCTAAAGAAACAACTTGAAGAGACAGTGGATACTTTGCATCATCAAGTTGCAGACCGAGATGTAGACCTTGTTTTCCAGCAAAATGCCTTAGCGGCGCTATCGAGTACATTTGAACATGAAACCAAGGAGAAAAGAAAGCTTCAAGAAAGTCTAAGAAGGCAAATTGAGTGTACAACGATGCAAGTAGAAGATGCTGAAGCATTGCGAATGCATCTCTACCAGCAGAAGGATCACGCATTGAACACGCTTAGTCAAAAGTACAAGCTCATCATTGAAAATGCTTGCGCAGAACGCGAACAAATGATTGAAGAACATAGAGCAATCGTATTGGATCTCGAAACTGATAAAAATGCATGCATAACGTGCATGACGGAAGTGATTGACGCGAAATCTGCGAAAATTGAGCAGCTACTAATGGAGATACAAGATTACAAAGAGGCGTATTCGAGGCAACTAGAGGAACTCGACAAGAAGCATGCTCGAGAGCAACAGAGGCTGGAACACTTAAAGCAAGACGCTGAGAACGAACTCCAGGCATATAAAGAGCTCCACTCTGTTTCGAATGCTGACTGGAAAGAGAAAGAAAGCCTGTTGAGAACGAAAGTGGAGCATCTGGTGCAGTCGCTGAACGAAGAAGAGTTGAAATTCAAGAAAATCACCGATACCCTAAACGAAGAGATTCAGAAATTAATGGAGATGAATAAAGAGATGCAAGTACGATTCGACAGTCAAGAATGTAGTCTCAAAGAAACCATCAAGAGCCAACTGGCAGCAAATCAGGAACTTATCACCGCCAATCAAACACTAAAAAGCGACGTGAAGAAGAAACAGATTACGATTATAAAGCTAGACCATGCCATCACGCGATTGGAATCGAAAGTGGTTCTACTGGAGAAAGAACGCGCGCATTTTACGAATCTGGAAGAGCGAAAACGTGACGTGGAAAATGACGAGGCAACTGCTTCGCAACAGTTCAGCACACAACTTGGTCTGGTGGTGGCAGAATTAGACAAACTCCATAAGGACCACAAAGAACTGCAACGAAATCTTTCTCAATGTCGATGTAGCAGTAGTGACTCAGAAGCCAGAGCACTTGCATCCTCCAACGATGCGAAAAACTACTACCTGAGTCGTATCCATCAACTAGAAGACATCAAGCGCCAAGAAGAGGAGAAGCGTCGAGAATTACTGTTAGTGAATGCCAAGCATATTCAGGAACAGAAACAACTGCAGGTGAAGAATACAGCGCTTACCCAGGAAGTACAGCAGTTGAAGGAGAGAATGAACAGTTGGCTTATTCGTGAAGAGCGACGCAAGAGAGAGGAGTCGCAGATGCGCGAAAAGCTTCCCGATTTAGAAAAAAACGTTGGTATTCTTACCCAACGACACGCGGAAACGAGCCCGCTTCTTACTCATAACGATACGAAGAAAGTAGACGAGCGTACGACGGACATCGAGTACCCAGATCCGAACTCAAGAACTCGACAACCAGAAACTGATCAGCGACAACGGTCGCCAGGAAACGTCAAGAAGCGTTCGTTGCAGTTTCCAACAAAGGAAGACGTGTCAAGTGGTCAAGAGAATCTACCGCCAGTGAACACACCTGGTCGTGAAACCACTGAATCCAGAGGAATCACTCCCAAGAAGAGAAAGATGGATGCGGCGGAAGATGATTCGATGGTCAAAAAGACTGCCGATGACGTTCATGAACCAATTGAAGCAGCAACAGAATCGTTTGTGGACGGCGCCAGTTTTTTTTCGTCCCTGGATGCGACAAAGAACATATCAAACACAACGCCATTAACAACAACAGCAGCCCAATCTCGAACAAAGCGTCGCATGTCGGTTTTCATTGCGAATCGATTAAAATCCCAACCAGATTTTCATGAGGAGAAACCATCAGAGTGTCAACAGCAATAAAGCATGAGACTTTAAGTAATAGAATAGTGTAGTGTCGATACAGAATGAAGACAGTGTATTCAATATGCGAACATGACGATAATTGCTCATCCAAGTCTGAGATGGAGACCGACAGGATTGACGTAAATTCGACCAATTTGACGTGTTTTTAACCGTATATGCGGTCCAGTGACTCACCGGCTATTGTCAAACCAGATTCTCCGACTACCTATCTACTGGATCACAAAGAGGCACTTGTTGAACTTGGTCGTCCCACTCTACTATCGCAAATCGAGTTGGACGACGATCATGATCGATGGTTGGTTTTTGAGAAGATATTGGAGCTTTTTATCCCATGGTTTCTTGTGTGGAGCCTAGAGAGCGACAATCGCATCTTCTGCGCAGGATCCTTTAGCCACGGCAAACCCAATCTACACTGTATATCGTTCAATATTTCGCCCCTCAACCTCTGAAATGACAACCTAACTGGATATTTTCTAAGAGATTAGCGTTAGCACAATACAGTAAGTTCAGATCAACGCAAGTAACGTTCAGGACGGTAAAATTTACAGTTTTGGAACCTGGATCCATTCAGACGAACGTGCGCTGTACGTCACAAAGAGATGGAGATGTGGTGCATAGCAGTGGTCGTGCAGGTGACCCACGTCGCACTGTTGCCCGTTAGAATAATGGGAATTGCTTCCCGATTCCATTTTTCTATTAATGAGTCTCTCTTGTCTGCCTCATCATTCTTGATTTTGCTGTTGGCATCATGGCTGGAGGAGATATTACGCCGCCCAAACCCCTGCATTTGTCTGAGGAAGAGAAGACGGCTGTAGAGAGAATCACCGAGAAGATCTTTTATGAGACGCTCCGTGAGTATGAAGACTACCAAGGCATGGGCATGGACGCCAGCAAATGGGAAGAAGTGCGGCGGCGAGAAGGACTCGTCGCGTACAAGCAGCACAAGTCTACACGCGGCAAGTACCCGATGTTGCGCACAGTGGACGGACAATTAGCACAAGTCGTGACGAAGAGTTACACGCCAACAATAGCGGTGGTCGGCACTGTCGTTGGCACGCTGGAAGATGAGATGTACGGTGTCTTCGTCGACACTGATGCGGCCATGCAGTTGCGGTCGGTACATATGAACGACTCGCTGCAGAATTTCACCTGGCTAAGTCAGATCCGCGGACGATGCGGAGAGGACCCCTTCAGCTTTTGTGGAGTTGGCTGGGGGCTCTTGGACAACAAAAGCTTCCCATTTCTTGGATTTCGAGATTATTGCGTCGTCATTGCGACGGGCGTCACAACGACAAGTCGAGGTGAAACCATCGGATACTACATCGAGCACTCACTCGACCTTGTACAGCCAAGAGCCAATATGACACGCGCACAAAGCTCTATCTGTGTATTAAGACGGCAGTGCTCGAATGCAAGCACCGTGGAGGTGTTTACGAAAGGGTTTATGACCCCCGTGGGTGCTCTCCCTGCTTTTGCGACCGTGTCAACTGTCACGAACCGATTCCTTGCGCTGAGTGAGGCTAGTGATGTTTCCTACGCCAAGAAGTTGTACCTCATGATCAAGGCTATTGGGAAAACCAGACGGTATGAGAATGATACACAATGCTCGAATCTATGTCTAGTTCATATCACTAACAATTTGCTGATTTGTCTGTATGCAGATCAACGCAGACGCTTGGACGGATGCAAACCTGTATTGGCCAATGCCAATCAGCGTCAGGAACACCTAACAAGATCTATGGAACGTGCATGCTCTGTCGAGCGGTATGTAAATACATTCAATCTACACGTGTGGATGATTTGTCCTATTTGACTCAATCGTGTTGATTCTACGATGTTATTAGGCTGTTTGCAATGTGTGTAAAGTGATCCGAAAAATCGTTGTTCCAATCACGGAAACACATGTGGATCAGAAATCACTCGTGTTCTGCTGGTGCTGCATTTCGAAGGCAAAACGAGAGCCACCTATGTGGTTCATTCAGCGAGAGATGGCCACTCAAACTTCGTTCATCGGGGTACCAAAGGAAGTGCCGTCGATGGTTGAGCATGTCACTCCATTGACACCGATGCGGTCGAAGAAACGTGCGAGCACCGTTTACTACGATCTTTTTGCCCATCGCAGAGGATTTGCGCCGTTCTAAATCTTACTGAGCATACCTTCTTTGGCGTAGTTAGAATACCTAGCGTACATTATTGCCCTTGTACTATTGTAATATGAGCCTCATTCGACATTTTTGAGAAACTGACTGAAGGAAGGACCTAGTTAGTGACTCTTTCTGACTTGAGCTTTTGCAAACTGCATTACTCCACTCGCATTCGAGTTAGCCGAATAGTCAAGATAGTCAATGACAGTGATTTATGCTTAAGTAATGCTATGACCTTGTACACCAGCAGAAACGACAAAACTTAAAATACAAGGCTAGGAGAACTGGGCTATAAGGCATGAAATATCATGTGAAGACTAACCCAACAGTGTATTCTGAAACGCGCTACCAGCCTTCAAGTGAGCTTGATGAATACTAAGCGTAAATGATTGCATGAGCAAAGGGAATGATCTCAAATACACGCGTGGAACGTTTAAAATGGACGCAATACATATCTCGCTTGCATTGTCAATACTTTAAGTAAGCTTTAGCACACCATGCGCAGCCAATGAGCAAAATATACAGCCACAGCAAATACATTCACCTTTATGTAATCAGTTTCGAGTTTCTGACAAAGTTTAGAGGAAGTTGGACGTTAGCCACTCCACCTCATGAGCTATGTGGTGCAAATCATCATTGACGTGAGCGCCCAGGAAATGTTGAAAGTCCAGAAACGCTTTATCGACCCAGAAATTGTAGGAAGAAATATCGACCTTTGTACCTCAAAATACCTTGAAGCTCTAAGGAGCAAGAACCTGTTGCTTCATACACTGGGACAACGAAAGTGTAGTACATCCAGGACCGCGACAAGGCAAGCTGAACCCATAAGTCGAGGCAACTGGTATCAACTGTGCGAGAATGGATTGCATAATTCAAAATAGCGTTTTCACTAGGATAGTGCCTCTTAGTTCTTTACCGGTCATACGTACCCATCAATTTAATGAGGTGATGACGACAGAGAAGCACTCATGATTGATGGCTTCCGGAGGCATCATAGAACCTACATCACATGTACGTGTCTATGAGGTCATACTATGGTACATTCACTGGCGTAGTCAGCGTTGGAGATCAATTCCTTCCACCCTCGCACCCACTTTATTCTCCACCACACAAGCCAATACCTGGAGTAACACAACAGCGATGTCGCATGCACAAATCGCTCACAAATGAAGAGAGAGAAAGGTGCAATTAAGACCTAGAGTTATCCGGAAATCAGATAGAGCTACACTCACATGGCTTCAGACCTGCGCCATGTGGCTGTTCCCAATCCAAAGTGGTTAGAGCACCGGTCGTTTCTTCAAATGTTGTACCATTAGCTTTAGTTCTCGAACCAGTTGACAGGCTGCATTGGTCAGTATGGGAAACGGAAATTTGACTTAAATTTTATCATCAAAAATGTTCTGCTGCTGCTCCACTACTGCCTTCGCATATTGGATGTCTGTTGCTACTATCTTTGTCTTGATAATGGATTTTGTAGATGTGTATGTAAATGCACGATGAAGCGACTGCATGGCTTTAACCACTAATTACATACATGGCATGCACATGTGAGTTCTTTTTTGTACCAGTCAGTCTGCTTCTCGGGTGAGATACGCGTATCATAACTACCTCGAGACTGCCGTCGGTCTTATGCACCGCTTCGCTCCTGCTCCATACCATAGCAGATGCTTTTTTCGCGATTGGCTAACGATGTACTCCTCTTCCAGTCAATCGACTAGTTGATCACGCTTTCTTGGCTCCCCTCTCTCTATCTTTCTCGTCTTCATTCTTCATCTTAGTGTCTTGCAGCCACGTCAACTTCACTCCTTCAGAGACAAGGACGTATTATTAACACCATAAACTTTAACCAGTAAGCAAGATGGATATTCCTGAACAACTAAGCTTTGATCATGAAGGCGCAAGAGCGTTGGAGGCATTGGGTGACTCCATCTTCCAACAAACGATGCTCGAGTATGAAAATTATCGCTACAGCCAAAAGCGCCGTATAAGCACCGACAAATGGAAAGAAGTGCGACAGAGAGATAATCTCGTCGCATTTAAGCAACGCAAGTCGGCACGTGAAAACAAGTATCCGCTGCTGCTGGATGTCGCAGGCGGGATGGATCCAGTGGTGACGAAAGGATGCACACCAGTGTTGACAATAGTCGGTACAGTGCAAGGCACATTGGAGGATGAAATGTATGGCACCTATATCGATTCCAGTACTGCTGCGCGGCTGCGATCATCTTATATCGAAGATGCTGTGCAGGATTTTCGAATATTGAGTCGAATTCGTAGTCGTACTCGTGAGGATCCATTCCGTTTTTGCGGAGTGGCGTGGTCTTTGTTGGGCAACAACGGTGTTCCGTTCGTGCAGGAGCGTGACTGTTGCATATTGATTTCCATGGGCATCCAAAAAACCCACGAAGGCGAACAGATCGGCTACTATGTCATCCACTCGGTGGATCTGGTCGAACCGCATCGAAAATATGTTCGTGCCAAGCTCTCGATGTGTTTTCTGCGGCGGCAAGTGGACCCCAACACCGTCGAGGTCTTCAGTAAGGGTTTCTTCGCGCCGATGGGCACGGTTCCTGAACACGCCGTCGTCACAGGCGTCACAAATTCATTCCTTAGCCTCGCGCAGACCAGCACGGTTTCATATGCCAAGAAGCTCTACATGCTGATGCAGGATTCGGTCGCTGAGAACAGGAGGTATGATATAATTACCGTGTCTGTCTTATGTTAGTTGATCCTACTGTGCTCCTTCACAGTGGCACATGGCGTGTGTATATGGTGCATTCTTACTGATGGTACTACTATGTCTTCTTTATTTTTTGCTGCTTGTCTCTGCAGAAGAACTAAAGGACCGGATGACACTACTTGCATCGGACAATGCAAACCCAACTTTGGGTCCAATCACAAGAAATACGGCACCTGCATGATCTGCCAAGCGGTAAGGACATGCGCGCTTTCATTAAGATTGCCTAACGACGAAGTCAACGTCACTCACACTCTCGTGTGGTTGTTTGTTTGATGTGGTGAACAGGACGTGTGCAATACGTGCAAGGCAGTGCGAAAACTGACAGTGCACGTGACGAGCGACAGTACTCACCAAAGCCGCTGCGTCTTCTGTCTGTTGTGTGTGAAGAAAACCCAGGAAACAAGTCCACGATGGTTCATTCAGCGTGAGATGATAGCTGCACGAAACATGTCATCAACTGGCCATACCCCGCTTTCCATCAGAAAGCAGTTGTCTTCCTCGACTTCCTCCAGCACACCAAGCAGCAATCGATAGATCCCACGGCTATTCCATGTATATAAATGGAGGAAACTGCTTTTTGCCAGTTCTGTTTGTCGAGTAGGTAATAGAGACGGAATGAATGAATCCACATGACAAAGAATGGCGATATGCGATGGATTCGGTCCGATGTAAGATGCATTATGCGATATTTCTCAAGGCCGTCAGCGGTCGCTTGTACGCTGTTGTTAGTAATCTCAAAATGGCCCCATTTTGTTGGCGATATCACAAAAGAAAGACTGGTTTTGTCGCGAGAGCGTAAATGTGTTGTGTTTGTGATTTTCTTTCGCGTTGGTCGGTACGATAACCGGAGTTTTCAAGTCGGAACCATTCAGAAATGGACAACGGTGAATGAATCTATTCGCTTGATGAGTTCACTTGCTTGTACCACGTTCATACACACCAAAGATAAAGACGGAATCGTGTCCTCTCTACAAATCGATCATAGAAGCCAAGACTGATGATAGTCAACCTCCACCTGCTTTCAAAGAAGCAAGCTATACACCAATGCATCTGGAGGCATTTCTTCATGCCCAGATGAACGTATCACATGGGGAAGGGGGCAGTCATGGATGGCTCACACAGCTGCAGGCATGACAAACGCCATCTGTCATTCATGTCAAACACCATTACTCTCCGTCACAGCAGGAAGGAAACATATGAATGATGGAAAAACATTTTAGTCATGTGTCCCATGGGGCTCCTGCTAAGAGCGATGATATCGTGTCGCTTGTTATGGGAATCTCATGGCTTAAAGCATCGGATTTCCTCACAGTACAGGGCTCACTTAGTAGAAAAAAAGAAAGAAAACGGCAGATCGTCCAAGATTCAAGCAGCTCCTCCCAACGAAAATCGCCATCCTTGAACATTTGATTGGAGCACTTCGTTCTCTTTTTCGCCCAACGTATGTACTCGCGGCTCATCTCTAACCGGCAACAAAAAACCAGCTGCTTTCACAATGGACAGTGCTGTCGTTGTACACTAATGCCGATTGATCCGGAAGTATACGCCACTAACACTGCTTGCCTCCTACGCATATCAGAGAGATGCACCTACAACCAGACGAGATTCTGCATTTATAGACAGATAAAAGGAGTCCGCATCGATTTTTTTGCCTTCTTCTTCTGCTTTGCATAGGTCCCTCCTCTCTCTGCTACTACCATCTAAACACCCCTCGACGTTGGACCATCAGCCATCAGTTACAGCATCATCAACTTCATTTACAAGACAGCGCGATGAAGGGCATTTTTGGGGAGGTCCCTGACCACCTCACGCTCTCAAATAAAGTCACAGCACAGCTGGAACACCTCGCTGATACCCTCGCGCAGGACGCACTGGAGAGCTATGCGCACTATCGCGACTGGGGAATCGATCCGCGCAAGTGGAAGCAAACTAGTCGTCGTGGTAGTCTTACAGTTTACAAAGAGAAAGCAGTGGCACGTACACAGGAACTTCGTGCACTCAATGGTGACAGTCAGCTCGTTTCTTCCAAACATCCAACACCAACGCTTTTGATCGCAGGAACGATAAAAGGCACCGTTGAAGACGCTATGTACGGTTTGCATGCAGATTCTGATACCGCTGTCCGATTACGATCGTCTTACGCCAAGGACAACTTCCAGAATTTCCATTGGCTCAACAAGCTACGCGGCCCAACACACGATGACCCCTTCCGCCTCTCTGGGGTAGCGTGGACAGTCCTCGCCAACAGCGGATTCCCGTTTGTGAGTGCTCGCGATTGTTGTGCGATGGTCTCGATGGGTATGAAGCGCACGCCTGATCGGAAAGAGAATATTGGTTACTACATCATGCACTCGGTTGATGATTTATTGCCTGCACTGTATGGTGCCAAATTCGTGAGAGCGAGACTTTCTTTTTGCGTACTCTACCGCCAACGCGACGATCAGTACGTGGAAGTGTTTGTCCGAGGATTCTTCGCGCCGATGGGATCCATGCCGGAAATGGCCGTCGTATCTTCAGCGTCGAATTTGTTTCTTAAAATGGCGGCACCCGTGATGGACACATCATACAATAAGAAGCTCTTTTGGCTCATGAACCAGTCGTTCCACGAAGACAGAAAGTGAGTGAACAGTGCTAACATTGTGTTTGTCTTTTTGAAAGTGCTCCTCTAACTTGCTGCGTTCTATCCTTTTAGTGACCATGCGGAGAATACAAGAGGTTGTGCCGGGGGTTGTCGATCATTCACTGTTGGTGCAAACAAATGCATCGTGTGCTGCATGGCAGTCTGTAATTCCTGTAAAGCCCCGCGGAAGATTACGGTCGACGCAAGCAGTGACCGCGTGATACAAAAGTCGTTCTTGTTCTGCGTGCTCTGTGTCGACAAAGCTGAAACAACTAGTGCCGGGCTCTTCATCTACAAAGAGCTCGTTGAACGCGGTGCGATCCGCAACCAACGGTCAGGTACTGGCAGCAGTTCAAAACACTCGCTTCGTTCCAAGCAAAGCACTGGTGGCAGTTCTGTCCGCAGCGCAGCGGGCATTCGTCGAGGAAGTGTAGCATTGACGTACTTGAGCGAAGGCAAACCGCCAGATAATACGCTGCCATACATCGAGGCCGACAAAGACAAGTCCTTTGCCGTGATGTGAGTGGAGAAGGACGGAAATATTCACAGTATTTAACAAAATGGTTGTTCCACCGACCATTACGTTGACGTAAATGACGAGATGACACCATTCAAGAGGAAGATGGTGGACATCTCGTACTAGGTATAGTAGTAAGAAAGTCTCGAAGAGGCAGAATAAGTTAAAAAGCATACGAAATCCGCACAGGCCAACGCATGCGAACGACACAAACGCGAAGAAATAAGTAATATTATTATGAACATTCACAGCGACACAGGAAACAACTACGATGGCGGGCTTGACCACATCGGACTATTTCTAAACGTTTTGTCATGTACTGACACTTTGGAAGCTGAATTGTACGAGATGTAGCGAACAGGACAGCTTAAATATTTATTCAAAATGCCGCATTTTGGCGACTTTCGCTCCTTGGTCTAAACTATAATGTAATCTTTGTATACGTAGTCTGAAGCATTTCCAATCTATTGATACCATTGAGTGGATTTGTTTTGGTAGCGACACTGCCACACTTGAGGAAAGTAGCCAAGTATTCACAGACGAACCTCCAGACTATCTAGTCCTTCTCGGCGAGTTTGGTTCACATAATTTCTGAAATGCACATAGTCAACTCGGCTTGTCAGCACTGCGGTAAGTAGACTATGTTTGTACTTGCTTCATTACTCGGACGGAAGGGCAAACACAGGTGTAACCATGATATTTTCAAATCTGAGAACCATGAAGAACATCTCCATCAACCAGTACTTGACATTTCCTTGCACAATATGACGGATCCAGCCGCCGTGGCGGAAGATACAGCCATAGCCCTGTGGCTGATTCGGTCGTGGTGAAAACACCAATGAACCGTTTGCCTGTGTCCATTGGTGGGATCCTCCGATGCAGCGCTGCGCTGTGTTATTTTCCAGTCCACAGGTGAAGATGATGAAATCCTCCCCGTACCGCATCCTCCAGAGCATATCCAACGAGTGTGAAATCGCCTGGGACTGCGGATTATAAATAATACGATGGATGATCAATGTGTTGTAATCGATCACTTGTAGGATTTGCATCTAAAAAAAATCATCCGAGCATTTAGTACTGTATGAAGGCTATGGAAGCTGTTTTACTTACCTTGATAATCAAGAAAGGGTTGAAGAAGCCTGCATGTGTCTCTGGATTCATAAACCGCTCCCAGGTCCTTGTCATTAAATCCACGGCACGAACGTTCGGGAACTCTTTGGAAAGCACAAACTTTACGGACGAATTGTCAATTTTTCTGTGGTCATTCCATCCCATGACTTTCACGCCTGACGTTAAATAGTTGGGATCTTGACTCGCAACCTCATATTCATGGAGGTTGCATCGCTGCACATGGGTCCATTCTGGCTCGGTCAGTGGTTGATAGAACTCCCGCACTTGCTCCATTTTCTCCTACAAAGCATTGATAATTAGTCCATCAGTGGTAAAGCATTTGTATCGGCTGTAGAGAGCACAGAGCAGATTGATATAAAGAACAATGTGTCTGAACTCATACCTCAAGCATCTTGTGGATGGGGTCGACTGTGAGAAGCACAGGAGGCACATTATCTTGTATTTGTGTCTGCAGCATTTGGTTCTCCTGTATGAGCTCGTTTTTCTCCGACTCGAGCACTAAATATCGATACTGCTGTTCCAAATCTGCTGCTAGTTTCTTAATCCGACGAGTCGCTTCCTGTGGTATTCCGAATGCATTTACTGCCATCAGTCCATGATGCTATCGCGTTTTGGCATATTTCTCATTTGTTAACAGACCTTTTTTCGCTGTACGAATCGTCGCTGCACCGCACGATGCCTCGCACGTCGTTCTTCGATCGCCTCTGCACTCAATTTGAGTTTGTTATTACTTCTGCTTGAGTCATCAGCGCTGCTATCACCGGAAGGCGACGCCTCTCCCCTCTCATTAGATTTGATCTGATGTTTCTGCACCACAGGTGATTGATCTTCGCCACCTATATCCACCATTTCGTCGTATTTAACGGCCTCCGATAGCAGATCAGCCATCAGTAGCTCTTCGTCGCACGGGGATGAGGGCCAACTAGACGGTTGCACTTTCGCAATGACTTGAATCGCGATAGGTGGTTGATCACCAGCCTTTTCCATTGATTTGTATCAATTCTTCGTGCGTGCGTGTGGGTGTGTGTATGAATATGTTTTGTGGTGAACGTTCTTTTTACCACTGCTAGGTAATCGACAGATTGACAAAGATGGACGCAGTACCAAATGACGCCTTCGTCTTCCTCTTCTTCTTCGCCTCTATCACCAGTAGCTCAGCGCTGTTCGGTGTGCTCGCGACTACGCCAGCCCACGTGCTTCGGTAATCAGGAGCAGTCCCAAGTATAGAAAACAGCCAGTTATAGGGGTGAGATGGGTCAAAAAAACCCGCGTGGGTTTTTCACCTTCAAGTCTACAAAAAAATCTTCGACAAACGCCAGTCACTCCACGCCCAACTGCAACCACACACGCTTACGAAGAAACATTTTGGTAGACACCTCAAAGAACCTCAAGCAGATCGTCACTTCAGATCATATTCCAATGACGGAGTCAGATTATTGTTTTTCAATCAATCAATTAAAACTTTTATTGACCACTGTACGCTCAGTTGCCATTTAGCTATTCGCCAAAGCGTAAACTCACACGTCCATGTCTGTTTATTACACTTTGACCATTTCATCTCCCTTCCCACGTACCATACACATCTCAGCTGAGTACTACCTAGCCATCATCCCACATTTCATACTGATCCGACTCTTTAGCCGTCAGGTACACCACAATAAGGACGTGAAGATGTTTCAACAAGTTTCGCTCATCTGATCGGTATAGTCTCTGGATGCTATCTAGTCGATACACCATGAGCTTGGACAAAAAAGAATAATTTAACAAGCAATCCGCAAGTCAAGGGAGCCAAAAACAGCCTAATTCTTAGGTTGGCCAAAATCCAAAAAATCCGCTATTCGTGCTCTACGAAAATGTGTGGCA
>BCKE01000009.1:747038-778606 GCA_001600495.1 Pilasporangium apinafurcum
TTCGATTTGAACGCTGTTTGCTTTGTTCATCATTACAAATAAAAAACTATCCTATGCCAAAATATTATGTGCTAAAAGGCAGTTGCGGATTTTTTGAGTTTAGGAAAACAACTGAAAACTGGCACCGTTGGCTCGCGGATTGCTTGTTAATAACATTCAATTGAATTCACTACTAAAACTTGTATCTACAACCCACTGTTCACCATTTAACAACACAACTTGCTATATTATCATGTATCGTCCTCTTCCTGGCGTAATGCGAATATGGGCGACACCATCACGCTTTCGAACCGTAAAATGATCCAAAGCATCTCCAGTAACCAATATTGAATCTCCATTGGTGAGAAATTGTTCAACCACCCAGCATACCGCATGATGCACCCTGACTTACGGTCGTTTGCGGGTTTTGGCGAATAGATTAGCGACGTCATGACATCGACCCATTCATGAGAACTGGCGACGCATTCGAGCGCACGGTTTTTGTTCAAACTGCGCATAAAGATGATGTGGTCGCGACCATGCTGGACACGCACCATCGTATCGATCGTGTGATTCATACCGCCGCTCAGCCGGTTGTACACGACGCGATGAACGACCATCTGGTCTTCATTCACTTGCTGCAATACTTGCATCTAACAGGTCACATTTATGATTCCATGGTTAGGATTTATATTACCCTGTACTATGGATTACCAACTAGGAACTCACCTTGAGCATCAGCACGGAATTAAACAATTTTGGATGGGTCTCGGGCAAACAGAGCTTGTCCCACGTCGTGTTCATAAAATCCCATGCACTTAGGTGATGGAACTCTTTGGTAATGACAAATTTGATCATCGAGCCTTCGATTTTCCGTTTATCCGTCCACCCCATCACTTTAGCGCCCGTACTTTGGTAGTTGGGCTCACGTGTCAGAATCTCCGTGTCATCAATATTGCGTTGGATAAGTTCGGCCCAGAACTCGTGTGGCAACGGTTCAAAGTGTTCGCGAATGAGCTTCAATTGGTCCTGTACATATCATTGCATATGAAGCAAATACGTAGAAGTCGTGACCACAAATGGGTACAACAACGTACCTCCAGGAGCAAGTCAATATATTCATGTGGCGGACAAACAAACGGCACTTTATCCGCCAATTCCACCTCAATCGTCTGGTTTTCTATCTTCAGTTCCTTTTCTTCAGCCGCAAGTTGCAAGATGTCGTACTGCTTGGCCAATTGTGCCACCAATTGTTTTGTTTTCCCAATTTTCTCCTATACAATGTAGAAAAACAATTAGTCAACACGAAGGAATCATTATTTTGTGAACATCAAACCCTACCTTTTTTCGCTCCATAAATCGTCGTTGCACTTCGCGATGCTTGGCCTTCCGCAATGCATCTTGATCCAAGTGTGTGCATGGCGCCTTCAACAATTGAAACATTTCCGGCATGAGTATTGTCGGAGCAGAATTGACCTCCACCGTAGGATTTATTGCTGATGAGGAGGCATCGCTATACACCAACGGTTGTCTGTGTGAATCGGTGACTGATGTCGGTGTCATTTCTTCTGGATCGTCATCCAATTCCAGCAGTAAGCCCTCGATGATCTCCTGATCCACAGGCGTCCAAACCTCGGGCAACTGGAGCTGTGAAGACTGGAGTGGCATTGGTCTTTGCATAGTAGGCACAGAGACGAGTAGTAAACGACAATGGGGTGTGTACGTAGTGTAGATAGCAATCCCAACGCTCTGTTCCTGGCCCGAATGTGATGGGGTAGCACACCCTATCAGACCTCTTCACTGAACTGGAGCTGATGAGAATCCAAATACATTCCAAAATCCGTAATTTACCACCAGGAGGTAATTTTTCGTAGTTAGGATGTGTTTCATGGTAGATAAAGTACCTGCTACAGGAAATGGTGGCCGATATAGGTTGGTTAACTTTGACAAAAAACAACTTCAGCCAATGAAATGAGTTTTCAATGAAACGGTGCACGCGATTGGGAGTTAGCTGAACTTTTCTTGCAGTCGATTTCAACAATGAACACGCGAAAAAGTCGCTCCAGGGCAACAAAAAAAAAGCACCAGCAACCCAAAAGCGAGCACAAGGATTAAGGTCACCGCGTGGGTATGTTTCCCAATAATACTCATGTAGAGATACTGCTGGCACCACGAAGTTACGTAAGCATGTTTCTGATTAATTTCGCATTAGAGAGTTTATGGGTCATCGTATCCTTGCAGTATAAAGGTATGTCAAGATGTGGTTAGAGATGTGCACGTTGTGATCTTATACCAGTAAATTACGTTTGGGAAATAGTATCTCGAATTTTAGTTTGTAAATTTCAGACTCAGTATCAGAATCAGTACTTACTTTTTTAAAAAATTGGTTAGATAATTTATTATATTTTACTGTATGTAATTTTGCATATATTTCTCACGTTGCCTCACTAATATTTGACATATACTAAATATGATAAATACTGAAAAAATCATATGATCAAACCAAACAAAAGTATCCTTAATGCATTTTCGAGGTTTTTCGTAGTGCCTTCAAAATTGATGTGATTTTGAAACTATACGTAGGTCCATTCGGCAGATCTCAATATTTGTACCAAAATCAACAATAAAAAAATGACCCTTCGGGCGGGCCCTTCACATCTCGTCCTAATAACTTCATGGATACTCGGCCGATTTCTATGCTTGATAACTCAAATTGTAGCGGAAATGTTGTAGAATATCGTGGTATGATTAGTTGAAAAACCTCGAAAAGCGTGTAAGGATACCTTGGTTTGGTCTCATATGGACTACAATTTGGTATCTCAGAGACGATCTTTGTTTGCTTACTTTGAGTTTCTTCCGAATAATCAAAATGTGGATCGTTCTCCACATTAGCAAGCTAGTGCAAACTATAATACCCCGAGGAAGGCAGCCCTGGTCACCCGCCTGTGATGTGTCCAGGTGAGTTTATCCTCATTCTTGAGATAGATGTGAGCGGCGTTCACATCTCGATCTATGATAGAGAGACATCTCCGACACACAAAAACTTTTTGTGCTTTCATGTCTTTGTCACTTATCCCACACTTCGAGCATGTCTTGGTCATGAACTCTTCTTTACATCTGATTACCCGTTTATCTGCTCGTTCTATCTTGTACTGCAACATCATAGTCAACAAAATGACAAAAAAGTAAAATCCATAGCATATAAAAATCTTATATTGCTTAAATGACGAACTCATGAGCGGCATGATTCGAGACTTGTTGTGTGAATGGATTCATTACTCCAGCGTGTTCGTGTATCTCCACCAAATTTTGCCGATCTATCAGAAAAGCAGCTTCGCACATGCTTGCAATATTTGAGAGAATGAGGTTTCGTCATTATGCTGACTGAGCCATCATTTTTCGTGACGGGAGCCATGTTAGGATAACAGATTAATTCGACTATCGCGAGTTGATAAGTTGGAAGCCCATACCATCATTTCCTCTCCCCAAGATTTCTACGACCAGTTCTACCGCCACAATGTCATCAGTAGTGTTTTCTCAAGTAGAAAGAGTTCATCCATTGTACACTAGACTGACTGACTTGTGCACTGAATAGGCTTGTGAATGACCAGATCAATGCCCCTACTCAAGATGTTGCCAGTGATATGTTCATACTAGTACGGTAAAATGCCGATCTTCTCTTTTTATCCCGATATTAAACATAGCAGCAAGCCTCTCCATTGCGTTTTCTTTGTTGAAGGTATTGATATATGTTTATTATGGTACGACAGTGCAGACTTTCGAATCTCAAAGCGAGAGACCTAGATGTGTCCAGCGCGAACGCGCTGGATTTTGTTTTCTCAATTATGACAACACAAATTCATTACTATTGCTCGCAATTTTATCTGTGAAACGATCTTGAAATCATGAGAGACACAAGCGAACGTCACGTTTCTTATGAAAAGCAAAACGTCCCTTTATGCGTTGCTCATTCAAGAATTAACTGGGTTGGGAAGATACATAGGTACACAGTCAGCTTCAAGATGCCGTTGGTGGTACGCCACACATTTTTGGGTGTTAAAACGTGGAAGAAAAAAATCTTCGCTCTCATCTTCAAGCACAAAATTTTTTCTCAACGACCCTTTCACTGGATTTTTTGTGATCTGATATCAATCTTCTACAGCGGTTGAATGTAGCCATCTGTGGACTGCGGCACCCATGACACATTGGGAATTTCTGGTGCGATGATTGTGATAGGCAGATGCAGCTGCACGTCTGGGCACCACGGAATGTCACACTCGACATCGATGCGGTATGCGCAGGCAATTAGCGACCCGGTCGTCGTTGGATTGATGAAGCCACCGTGATCAGGCACAAGCATGATTGGCTGGGGTTGCTGTAAGCTTGATCCAGCAGGTACACCAGAAAATTTACGCACACATATCTCGTTTGTAAAAGTCCGTCGCCCGCCGTGTTTCAGCTGCAGCGTCACGTCTTGGTAGAGATGGCAGCGCATGAAGGTGATATCCACTTGCGACTGGTTGTTAGTGTGGCACTGGATATTGGCGGTCTCACCTGATAGGTAGACATTCTTGTCCATAGTAGCCGCGAGGTGGCATGTGCCTTTGTCGAAACAGCAGAGGAATTTGACGTTCTGTGTGACCGAGTCTTCGCTGGCGGTGATGGTTGTGAACAACCGCTCGTGAACGACCAAGTTGCAATTCGCCTTCAGATCTGACGAAAAGTATCCACCAACATCAAGCGTGGCCTTGAATTTGTACTTGATCTTGGCAGAGAGGTTTGAGACAGAGCCGCTCGAGTAGGAATTCATCTCGAATACCCCAGGGAGATTCGGAGGCAACTGGTATTCGAATGGATACATATAGCGACCTGGAGCGTACGTTTGCGAAATCGCGCAGATCACAATCTATCAAGGTGCAATTCCAACGTGGGAAATATGAGATACGATCAGACTTGCACAGTGATAAGGAATCATCGCCATCATATGCCTCACCTTTTGCTTAAAGAATTCCTTCTCGCTATCATGTGTATCGTATACGGTTTCGCTTTGTCCGTCGCGCACCACAGTGCGAGATTCCGTCCATTCTACCTTCTCTTTCCCTGTTGCCTTTAATATGAGCGCTACGCGAATACAAAAAGAGTGCCAAATTCAATCGCTTTGGTTATTTTACTTCTATAAGCCAGCAAAGTATGAACGAAAGATTACCATCACACTGAATGGGTTCGTGGATGTCGACATAGATGGTGCCGCACACGAGTTCACCGGCAATGTAGGAGGGTTTCTGCACGGTAATACCAATCTTCCCTTTCTTCCCGATGCCGAATGCCTTGCCCAACTTGCCCATGTCTTTACTTCTTCTGTGTTTCTCGTCGTTTTGCGGAATGATCTGTTCAGGATAAGCACAGAGGACTGGATTATACCGGCTATTGGTTTGGGTGGATACAAAAATAGGTAGTATAAGTTTGGTGTTCGAGTATTATATTGAAGTGAGTATACTACTAATAAGGATACAACCTACTTTTGAAACAAATGGGTTCACATGGGTGCTAACCACATTTGTGAAGAGCAATTGTGCGCACGTTCAAAGTGATTGATTCACAGACAAGAGGAAACTGAAGCAGAAGTAAAATCCATTGATACATTCACACATCCATCGGTATCGTTGAGAAGCGTAGTTGCTCATCAAACCACTCGATAGGCAAAACATACATATCGATACAATCACGCCACCTCCACCATCACACATATTAATCATGCTTAAGCACCACGCCACTAATCTTATCTCCACATTCTTCTAATAAATCTGCCCACTGGTTAGTAGAGCCACCACTAACTGGTACAATGGCATTTATTTCTGACTTGGTTGTAGTGAAGTGATGGATGGATGCTTCCAATTCCGGAAACGTTACTTATGCTGCTCTGTTCGCTAGCGGATCTAGGTACGTAAGAGATGGGTACATGATGGGAAGAACATGGACTCATGTTGGACAACTAGCTTCATTATTTTTTCCAGCTGAACCGAGCGCAGGTTTCGAGTACAACTTCAAAAGCATAAACAACATCAACTCAGTAAAATCCGCACACTAGAATTGCCAATTGTGGTATATTAACATTATCAAATCATGCTACCGCACTGTGCATACAAGAATATTTTTTCGTAATGTTGATAGAGCTTTGTTCTTACATAAGTAACTCAAATAGTTCGACTGCGCATTCTTCAAGGCTGGGGCAATTCTCTAGATCATTAATCCAGTCCTGAGTATCTGTACTACAGGGCGAGGAAGTCAAATCTGTTGTGTATGTTGTAGACTCGCTATTGATGTAAGATAGCTTTATTGGAAGAGATGGAAGGAGAGACATAGATGGCTCAGAGTACATCACATTGGAACTGGAGTAGTGTTGCTCTCGTAGAATCCCAATAGCATCGTTGATAGAGACTGCTTCCGCGAGTTTCGCATCGTCGATATGTCGAACGGGCGAGGCGGGTGGGCTCCCAGATACTGAAGATGCAGGCGAATCTACGCGGGCTGGCGAGTTTGGATGTGTAGACAAGAGGTGATTGAGTGCTTGAAAACGCTCCCGATCCAGGTATTCGTTGCCAATGCGATGTCCCTCGTGCGTCCGTCGGAACGCCTGCTTGCTACGCAACCCACGCAAATGTCGTGCCGCTTTCTGTCGATACTTTTGTGCATGCGTCATGGTCTGACGAACGTTACGCGTGCCGACATACTCGGCGATGCGCTTCCATGGGCCGTCTTGGAAGATGCTAAGCGCCTCCAGGAATCGGGCGTGCTCGTCCTCCGTCCAGATGCCCTGACCACTGCGATCGGATCGGTAGTAGGTCTCACTGAAGGGAGGCGGCGGAGTCGTTGGCAATGGCGCCAGCTGCATCATTTGGACCCATCGATGGCGAGCTTTTGTGTGTGGCTCAATTGGCATGTGAGGCTGATTGGTGATGTGAATCATGCGAGAAGACGTGGTGCTTATAAAGCTCTTGACGTGTTAAATTTGAAAATGAACAAGAAAGGGAAGCTAGTCACGATGAAATTGATTAGTATTCCGCAACACTTCTCTCTCGATTTTCAGTGAGTGTTGTACGCTCTCTCCTCCTTCATGTTACGATCCATTCCCGCGGTGATGAGATAGATCTCTGTGATGGACTTGTTATCATTAGGAAAGTAAAATGAACGATGTGAAATGCACACCTTTTTTGTATGTATCCTTCGAAACTCATCCATTAAGGTCAATGTGGTTAATCCCTCACTTCCACTGCAAGTGTATATGGCTGCTTTCACCATTCTCTGACACCTCATAAAGGAAGGGCGTGCATTTGCAATATTTAGCTGTAATGACGCCACTTTGATCGTGTCATGTTTGGTACGTATGGGCCACGAACTGGAAAGAAGAGTGACTGAAGTCTCTTCACCAGCTGTTCGTTCAAAAATGGGGAACCCATCTCAGGTTGTGCGGTGAATGTGTTAGACTGGCGAAATGATGGAACAATATATGAACTAGCGAAAAGCATTCGTTCATGGTGTGCGGTGAATACAAATGTATGATTATCAGCCACTGGATTTTTGTTGTCTCAACGCTGAAGAGAAGAAAAGAGAAAATGAGAATCCACTTTGAGCATATCGATCCATTTTATTTCGATTTGCATAGAAATGTCCAAATCTCAGGCCAAGACGTGGAAGTATAACAAATTACATGTTATTCGCTCGTTTATAAAAGGATAATAATGGATTGACTTCTAAATAATAGTGTGAAGTCAGAATAAGAGATTTACGAGCTCCTCGGCACATTCCTCTAGCGTGGGGCAGCCGTCTAAGTCGTCCAATATCTCAATCTCCATTTCGATATCTGGCTCCGGCGTTTCTTTGCTGTACGGTACTACTTCGCTTTCCGCGACTATGCATGAGCCACTGGTAATGCTGCTGTCAGTGTCACTGGGACTGTTGTTTTCGGTTTGAAAGTTTCCTTCGTTCAAGATACCGAGTGCCTCTTTGATGGTCACTGCTCTACCGGAAGTAGTGCTATCTTTCTTGTCTTGACTCGTATGTTTGTGTGAAAGTGAGGCTGTCTGTCGCTTATAGGCTTCACTGCTGAGCGATAGACCATCCTTGGTACCTTTTGAACCCAATTTATCATGCAACATCTCTGCTTCACCAATCCACCGACTTTCCTGCAGTCGTCGTAAAGCTTGCTTGCTGCGTAGCCCACGCAAATGGCGCGTGGCCTTCTGTCGGTATTTCTGTGCGTGGGTCATTGTCTGCCGGACGTTACGTGTACCGACATATGCCGCCACGCGTTTCCACGGACCGTTTGTGAAGATACGCAGCGCTTCAAGAAAGCGTGCATGTTCTTCTTCAGTCCACATGCCTATTCCTGCCACATCCGACCGGTAGCCGTGGCTATTGTTATTGCTGTCACTAGTAATAGTGGTGTGTTCTTGTTCCTTTTTCTGCTGTTTGACCATGTGTCGCGTTTCTTCGCGTTTGATACTCGGCTCAATGCTGTTACGTTGCGCACAATCGTGGGGATCGCGATGAAAGAGACGTACGGGAGACGCCACGCTCATGTTGTGATTTGAGTAAGTTCTCGTTTGTTAAGGAGCAGATTGAAAAGTGAGGTGCATCGTCATCGTAATCAAGGAGCGAATAAGTGGCAAGAGTGTTGGGCTTCTCCTACTGTGTGATGATGGGTCAACGTTACAGAATCATATGTGATGATTTTGATCCATGATATTATCTAAGACAATGGGACGGGAGAGAAGATAATCATCATCAAAATGAGATTCGTGGTTTGTCTGTTGTCATAAATACGAAAAGAGAAGAATAAATAAAAACGAATGGTCGGTGAAGAATTGACGAAAGAAAAAGAAACGGAGATGCCGCCTGACGTCAGTTTAGGTTGAAAAGTGACTGCGTGTGATTACCAGGCCTTGAGATATTCCCGACAACACCAGGTGCGCCTTTGTGTCAAACGGCCGCCAATTTGGGTTTCCCATGAAGCGCAGAAGGGTAAAATGATAACGGTAGCAAATAAAACGAAGTGGGTGCGTCATCATCTTCCATAATCACCAGGATGTCCATCGTTTTATTGGCTGTAATAATAGGTGCACAAACTTGTGAACAAGAGGAATCGATTAAATGTGGAGGCAAAGAGCACGAATGTCACAGCAGCAGCTGGATTTTCTTGGTGAAAAAAAGCTTAAGTGGATACTCCTTCTGAGCGTGAGAAGGAAAGAGTTGCCGCAGCTTTTAGGGATAAACATTGTTCATTTCTTTTGGTGTAATGCTACATACTAATCTGCTTATATAATCTTCATCTACCAATACGTTAATTCATTCAACCGATGTCTGTGATGATGGGAGTAGTCGTGTTGTCTTCTTCGGTGTGGATAAAACACACGGCTTCGATTTTTCTAAAATAACAATTCGAATAGCACATCGGCACACTCTTCCAAAGTCGGGCTATTACTCAGATCGTCCAGGAGCTCCAATTCCCCAAAGCTCATTCCTGAACCATCAGTATCAGCACCTACGGGGCTCTCTGTGGTGTGGGTCGGCAAGTCGCTGTCTTGCATCGTAAAAGAGACTGTGGGTGTGATGCTGTCCAACTCTGTCTTCGCAAAAGATTTCAGACCAGAATCAATGGCATGTGGGAGCAAAGCATCTGCCCGCACTGTGATTGTCAACGGTTGCGAAAGTTGGCTGTCAACACATTCTACGTGCTCTAGCTGAGACTGTGTCGCTGCATTGATATCCACAGGTTCTGTTATCGCTGGAATGGTGTTTGTGGCATTGCCAAACGTTCGCAGACGCTCCTGCAGCAGCGATTCTTCGCTCACACGATGACCATAGTGCATTCGCATCAGTGCCTGCTTCGTGCGCAATCCACGCAATCGCCGTGCCGCTTTCTGTCGGTACTTTTGTGCATGCGTCATGGTCTGTCGCACCGTGCGGGTGCCAACATACGCCGCCACGAGCTTCCAGGGCCCATTAGCGTAAATCTTGATAGCCTCAAGGAACTTGGTGTGCTCTTCCTTGGTCCATATACCCTGGCCCATTCCGCAGCGGCTGGTGGGGGAGTAGCCTGCGGAGCTGTCTGCTTCGTCACTGGAGGACAAAGCAGAGTAATCAGTCATATCCACATCCATCGCTTCCTTGTTCATCTTGGGATCAATCTGATTGTGGCGCAATTCGCGCTCAATGGATGACTGTCGGTGGTGTAAACGGACCGGGGAGGAAGCTGTGGAGGAAGGGACAGTGATCGTCATGGTGTTGCTAGCTGTCATTGTTTTTTTGCTTGTCGTCTCTCTAAATGGGAGATTGGTATACAACTCTACTTGTGAGGTGGTAATCGCTTGTGGAAAGTCAATTTGGAAATGACATGGTTCGTCTGAGCCGTAGGAAGTATGGAACCTTTTTGTTTTATTTACGCTTGTGATGTGGCAATCATATCTTCCCGTGTGGTTGTATCTCCTCTACAAGTGGTAGTAGTCCACCCAACTGTTCTTTCTTTTCATTGTTTGGTGTAAGTGTTCTGATCACAAAGCGTTTCATGATGAAAAAAGTTGCCCCTCTCCTCACCTCTCTCCTCGCCCTTTCCTACTCTCTAACGCTGATTAGAATTTCGCTCGAAGCGTATTCAACTGGTCGTTGCCGATTAACTCAAGTGTACAAATACACACCATCATTGACGACAGTCGTTGTAATTACGTCGTTTTGTTATGTTTTTTAGTTGGAGATTTTTCAATATGTGGCTGGGGATGCGTCTAAGTAGATTGGTGGGTGAAGCATAAAACCAACACCAACACTCCATATTCAATTGTTCAGCCTCCTTCGATTTCTTATATCCGTAACCACTGGAAGAGAGAGCATGTGCGAAGGAGGAATCTGCAATATCCAGTACCTGATATGGCAAAACGACCAGCACTCAACGCCTACACGGTGCGGATGATGGATAAAAAGCAGTGCCCGCAAGTGAATCCATATCATTGAACCGCTCAGGCTAACTTGAAGTGCATAAAGCGATACGTTCAGCAACCGCAATGCGCATCCTCCGACAATGGTTCGTAAACCCGCCTCTTCTCCACTGGATTTTGCCGTCCGTAAGAGTTGGATTATTTTAATGTAGTACTATGACGAGGCATAATCTAAACGCTTCGCTTCCCAATGATAACCCAGCGAAGTATGGCTCCTCATATTCCCGCTTCCCAGGTGCATGTATGTATGTGCAAGAAACCGCCACCATTTGCGCATGTAGCGGCCAACCAAGATGATTTGAAAAAAAAATATATCAAGAAGTTGTACTACATTAAGTTATATATTTAAATGTGAACAATTTCGAAAGATGCCTCCGTCCCTGAGACGGAGGTGGATTTTATACAATTGGCTTTGACTTGATCTCTGTGGGTGATCAGCAGGATATTATTTGTTTCTGAAGGGGGACGACCGTTCTTCTCTCATTCTCTCTCTGCTGTTTAAATCTTCCGCACGTCAGTTGAGACGTGATCGTGTCAGTAGGTAGCGATCGACATGAGAACACCACCGCCCCATACTCTTCTTACTTTGATGTATGTATGTATGTATATAGATGGAATATTATTTGATGTCGCTCCTTCCATCTTCGAGAAAGAGACATGAAGTTTCTTCGTCTTGCCTTTGTTACCGCCGTTGTTGGAAATTGGAACATGCCACTGTCTTGCTGTAAAACAGTCATTTTCAAGCTCTTGCACTTATAAAACGTTGAGCATACATTCTTGGGGTGTATGTTGCTTTGAGTGTCTTTTACGATGTGCTATGCAATCACATGATCCGATCATCTTCAGGACTATGTCCGATGCAACTAAAGAGTCGAGTCGACACATGAAATCTTAGATCCAATTGCGTCGTACCACTCTCTTGGCCGTAATGACTCATTACGGGTAGAAAGTCTATGATACATGATGTGTTAAAAGCAGTGCAAACGAAATAAGGATGAGTGAGCGCTCCAAACAATAAGCAAGCGCGGTATATGAAAGCTTGTACGCAGGTAATACGTAGTTGTATCATAGTTGTTCTGAGTTGCGACAGCTTTCCTTCCTCAAAAGGCACTGATATTAGTAGCTTTGTTAGATGCAGGTGGTGCTGTCAGCGATTACCATACAGTACACACCATTCAAGGCGAAAGTGTGAGAACACGTGGAGCTACAATACATTCTCCGTCACCATATCTTACTCTATATGCACACCAAACCGTCGCGCCAAGTGCACACATCTTGAAACGGGAGAGTGAAAAGATCCACTCCAGGTGCGCATATCTTGAAACAGGAGAACGAAAAGATCCATCACGTGATGCATGCTCTCTACATATCACAGAAGCGAATGATTGCCCAACGATGATGATGAAATGGGCATAAAACTATGATTTAGACTATACCCAATCAAAGGTTTTCAATAGCTATTTTTGGTACAGTGTACCCATCTCACTTCTGTCGATGCAGGGTGCATCCATCCTCCGAGTGGCGTGGTGCTAACATTTGAAACAGCCCCACGGCCTGATACTCGGGCAGCGCTCGACCAACGGCCAGCGACGTGAGCGGTGTGAGCAGTAGCAACAATGGATGAATTGTGGCGCTCCTCCCCCTCTCCCTCCTCCTTCGCCGTCTCCGCGGGCGAGAAGGATTGCCCTCAGGAGAAGCAACCCGACCTCAAGGTCATGAGGGCAATTGGTCGAGCGGCGCCAAAGGTCCGAAAGAAACTGACGCGCCATCACGATGTCGCACAGCTCGGCTTTGGCGGGTGTGGTGGAATGTACAACTACTTCCTCGGCGTGGCGTCCATATTACAGGTACATCTATGTAAATAAGCACACGGAAATGACTATGATTTGTGTATAGTATGTAATGTGATTGTCTTGCATTTTGCTGCAGGAAGAGTACGATCTGGAGGACGTGATCTTCTCTGGCGTCTCTGCAGGCTGTTTTCCAGCGACAGTCTTGGCACTGGGGCTCGATGTGAAGGAATTCTTCTTTAAAGAGAACATCCCACTGATCGAATACGCTGCCGAGAATTCCTATGCTGGTTTGGGCATGTAAGTACCATGTCCGTCTTAAATTTCTGGTGTACAGTAGTGGGTCTCAATTTTACTCAACCTTTGTGCTATACAGGTGGATTCCGCACGTGAAGTCGAACATGCTGCTCACGCTTTCGGAAGATGCATATAAGAAGGTGGACAAGCGTCTCTACTTTTCATTGACGGAGGTAACATAGCTGCCTTTCGAGCATGGGCGACGGTTGTATTATTCTGAGCATTGTTGCTGATGCAGGTACCATCGTTGAAGAACCACGTCATCACAACGTGGGAAAATAACGAAGATATGGTCGACTGCATGCTCTGCTCAGGCCATGTCCCGCTCTACACGACGTCGCTCGCGGCTTCCTATCGTGGAAAGAGATTTGTTGACGGCGGTCTGACCAACAACAATCCCGTGGTGCATCCAGAGCATCCGCACAAGATTTTCCACATCTGGAAATGGCGGTGGATCTCGCCTACATGGATTCTCGTCACCACCAATGTTGACTGGGCAACGGAGCTCTTCCGCATGGGGCGTGAGGATGCCTCCAAGAATCTGCACGAGATCGAGGAGATCTTCTTTCGCTTCCGTCGCTGTCGTCTCAACCAGAGCTAAGAAGAATTTGTGGTAATTTGTATTTGTATGTTAGAGCATAAGGGAGCAGCGCTCCTTCCAACCCAATAGTGCAAGAGACCTGTCAAGACATGGGAGATATTTGGGAATACGAAGTTAGGCACTGTGCGTTTTTGTTGGGTGCTTTGTGGTTGGTAAACTCTGAGATACACCCACCTCTATAAATAAATAGGACTTCTGATAATAGGTTGAGGTGTGAGAGCGCCCAATGGATCATGTAAGCTCAACCAGTCCTCTTGCTGACGGATAGCAACCAACATTGCCTAGACTCCGCACTTACTGTAAGAGTGTGTACTACGCACATGACCATCCATCTATCCAACCACCCATCAATCAATCAATTAATCACTACTAGAAGGATCCTGAAAAACTTCCAATTAGTTCGCGGATTTACCTTTATGATATAATTACTTGCCAAAAATGATTTTATAAGTTTGCTCCTTGTAGTTTCGGTTAAGTTCGCACTTTGATGACAACGAAATCTTCAAAGTCAAGCGACAAAGACCAAAAGTAAACAGACGAAGAATAGCTACCTGTTGCGGCCACGACGATGAGTATGAAGATGCTGGATGAAGAAATCCACCTGGAGGAGGAGGAAGAGGAAGAAGCGGGTATCCCATCTACAACAGCGGCATCTGCAGCGTCTGGTGGCTCCATCTCTTCCGGCTCGTCCTCGGGGGGAACGGATGACACATCCAAGCGTCACGACAGTCGTACACGGCTGTTGAGACAGCAGCAGCGACCGTCTAATGCAAGCAAATCCAAGACCAAGAAGGGTGGGGACGCAACAGCTTCTGGAGGTAGGAGGAAAACGCTGGATCTTCCACGTGCATTGATGGAGGACGAGCGACTGTTTGCTGGTGCTACACAGCCGCTCTCTCTGTCTTCTTCGTGTCTCTCCGAAGTTAACTCTACTACTTGTCTTATGCGGCATTCGCTAGGCGATGACGATGATGACGACAACACCACCGACAAGTCATTACGCTCCAGCCGCCGACGTGATCGCCGTGCATCGTCGTCTTCATCGACGAAAGCGTCGACCAGTGGTTTGGCTCCACCGCTATCCATGGGAACCGAAAGGAAGAGCTACACGTCGCCTCGTCGCGTCAGCGCTGTTGGTAAATTCCGCTACTTAAAACCAGAAGAAATTCAAAAGGGTCACCTGCCGCAGTACGATTTTGCGTTGATCGTCAACCGAAGTGTCGAAATGCCCAGCAAAGTGTCGCAATTTTTCAGCAACTGCTGCTGCTGTATCTGCAGCGGCAATGGCGACGAAGAGAAGGCTGACCGTATGGGTTTCCGTCGTTTGTGCCTTGTGAACAGTCCACTACTCCGCGAAAGCGAAGACGAGCATCGCCGCATTGTGGATAAGTTGTGTGGCCAAGGGCTAATGGTCGATATCATTGATGGTGGCCACTCGAAGGGGGAAATGAATTCTGGATATTTTATTTTGCTGGTGCGTGCCTCAGACGAAGTCGTGAATGCCTATGTGAAGCGCTTTCGGTTCCATTTGTGGATGGAACATGGTGCTGTTGGAGACATGGAATTGGACTTATGCACGCATCGCAATTCACCACCCACACCGGCTGAACGCGTACAGATTGTGGACTATATTATCGAACAACGTGCTAATCTGACGCCGATGGACCTGTGGATCCACGACATGTTTCCCATGCACAACAAGTCCGTCAGCGATAAGCTCATCGCAAAATGGGTCGCATCATGGCGCGTGTTTGACGTCTTGGACAACGACCAAAAAATTCTCAAGTCGTTGCGATACAATTTCGGCGAAAAAGTCGCATATTACTTTGCGTTTCTCAATTACTACAATCGATGGCTGCTTCCAATCGCGTTGATTGGTATTGTAGTGCAATTACTGCACGGGGTGCTTCCCACCATCACGTACATGCGCCTGCTGCCCTTCTGGGGAATTGGTGTCTCGGTGATTTGGTCGTTTTTGTTCCTCAAATCGTGGCAACGACGGAATGCTTCGATGCAATACGAATGGAACCAGAAGCTACACGTTAAGCAAATCGAATACCCCAACAAATTCTTCTATGGCGAGAAGAAGGTAAACTCACTCACAGGCGACATGGAAACCGTATACCCATCGTGGCGTCGTCTACCGAAATATTTTTGTGTGCTTATCTTCATGCTCTTCCAGATGGTGATCATGTTGATTCTGGTGGCGATCTGGGTCACGATCTACGAGCTTCTCAAGGCTAAATATCCAGAGAGTCATATTTTCTCGACGCAGTGGTTCTTGATCTTACTTGAAGGTATCGTGTTTGGCATATTCGTCGACGTGATCCAGTGGAACATGGTCGTGACCAAGATGGGACGGCTCTTTACCCACTGGGAGAATTATCGTACTGAGGAGCAGTACGAAAAGGCACTAGTTCGGAAGCTGTTTTTGCTAGACTTCTTGAACTACTACACGTGGTTTTTCTCACTTGCCTTTGTCTTTGTGATTCCCGGCTTTGGTGACTACCTGACCAACACGCTGAATCACACGCTGTTTGGTGACGCCATGAACTGCTGCTTTGGACCGTACGTGGACCAGCATGGCCAGTGCATCATGTGTCCGGTTGGCCCCAAGGACGCGACCTGCATTGAATGCGTAGGCTACTTCACGTTTGATCGCCATCACGTCGACTTGAGTGCGATGTTTGTCACACCGATTGTGGTCACACAGAGTTTGAATATTTTGCTAGAGTTAGTGGCACCGATTCTTGTGCGCATGCGTCGCGAACGCGCTCAAGCCTATGCCGACGCGCAGGCACAGAAACGCGTAATGGAAGCGGGGTCGATGAAAATTCTGGGGTCGTTGGATTACGAGAACAAGGGATCGTCACATTTCAGCAACAAAGCCAGTGCGCGGTATCTCGAGTACACACCAGCGGAGATCGAAGTTCTTAACAAGAAGGCGCGTGAGATTTTGTTTGACAGTGAGCAGGACACATACGATCCGTACAACGATTTCCATGCGCTGACCGTGCAGTTTGGCTTTACAGTGATGTTTTCCATTCTCTGGCCACTAATGCCGTTTGCATGTTTGATGATTAATGGGATCAAGCGTCGTGCCGATGGTTTCCGCTTGTGTAAGACGCTAAAACGTCCGATTCCACGGCGCGCGAATGGTATTGGTGCATGGAAGGGAGTCTTTACGACGTATGCATACATTGCGGTGATTGTGAATGTGCTTTTAATTTGCATTTCGACTGGCGCACTGGAATTCTTTGATGAAACGTGTATACGTGACATTGAGCATCAATTGGAGAAGCAGGGCAAGACATTAGCAGATTTTATTTTAGGCCCAGACTTTGGCTGCTTGCATATCTCCTGGCGACTGCTGATCATTTTGCTGCTGGAGCATTTATTGATCGGAATGGCGTATTTGCTGATGATGCGCGTTCCAAACGTGCCAGACTGGATCAAAGTGGTGATGAATGCCCGAGAGAATCAGTTCAAGGAAATCTTACGCAGTCATGAAGCCGAGTTATTCCCTCTGACTAGCGGTAACAATGCAGCACTCGGTCGATCGGGCTCTGGAGGAGATGATGACGACAATGCCTCGAAGGAGAAGGGAATGTTACTTTCGGAATCACGCATTGACATTGGCGACTTCCTGCCAACAACACGCCGGTCTGTGTCGCAGCGAGAGGAGCTTATTCCGCGGCAGCTCTCGATTGATCCCATCACACCGCTGGGTAGTAATACGATGGACGAACTGGAACTGGCGAGCAGCAATGGGATCCGCTCCAAGGCGCGCGAGCAACTGGCGCGTAAATGGTCTGCCGAATCTGATCAAATGTAGACTCAATTTTCATATATAGACTAATGCTGTGATCGACGACGGAAAGTGAACGAACCGAAATCGTGACTGTTCGATTTGTGAATATACACATAATTGCACCTGATCATAGAGGATTCAACACACCTGGTGCCTTGAACACTGGCGAACTTCATCTTATTATCCTCGAACATCAGTACAAGTGCTAGGAATGCCATGTTCCTTTCGTCTGGCCCTTTGTATTCGCATGATCTGGATCGTTAATGATCAAAAGGAATCTGCGAGAAATTGTCGGCAGTAAAACGTGAGTTGCAGTAAAGACCGTCACTTTACGGTATGAAGTTGAAGTTCGTTCATCAAAAGAAATTGACACAGCAAATATCAAAACTTTCAAACGTACGATACTTTGATGGTTTATATGGAAATCACATTTGACGTTCTCTCAGGTTGAGCGATATCTGCGCTCGTGTTTTTTTTTCCTATTCTTCCGTAATGACATAGTGACCTGGTTCCATAAAGTAAAACTCTTTGATCTCCTTCGCGTTCAGACGATACCCGCGCATGGCATCAATTGGATCAGTGTTGGCTCCTTCGCCGGCATTGTTGCCCACTGGCTCATATTCGTAGCCAGCGTTTTGGATCACGAGCGAGCGAACGACCACTTTAGCACCCACGCAAGCGGTGATGCGTAGCGCACCATCGAGATCCATCGACTCGAAAGTGATGTCGTCACCATTGACGATCAGTGTCGACCGTTTTGTGAGACGGATCTTGGATGAATGCGGGAAACGGCTTGATAGTTGTGCGTGACTTGGCGCGAATCCCGCGGCAGCGAAAACGATTTGGGGACCAGACACGTTAAGCGGGATGCCGAGCCATTCCTTCATGGTCACTGAATGAGCATCATCACTATCGAGCGCAACACCTAGTATGCGTAACTTCTCTCTGTTGACAGCGAAGAGTTCATGTTCGGCGGAACCGGCGCACTGCGGCGGAATGTCGTTCTGTGCTTTGACTTTAGCACTCACCGGGTCATTTTTACACGGAGCGTAAACAAGCGATGGAGGAAAGAGTAGCAAGCCAATGCGACTCCCGTCAGCATCTACAGCTTCACTGTGCTTGACCAGAAGCTTGGGATAATCCTGCATCATGCATTCTAGACGAGCAGGCGATGTGAACGCTCGTTTCGTGGCATCGCGAAATTTGGGATTGAATATCTCTGGCACAAAACCCAGCGAACGATTCAAGATCTCCACATACGAGTCCAGTGCAATGACAAAGTGGTTGATGTTGCCTGGGAACGGAGAGAATCCCGTGTTCGGATCATTGACGTCTCCATTTGGAAACGAATCGCCGGCTTTCGTACGCAGAAACTGGTCTAATTCATGATATTCGACGTTGAAAATCGCTTCCTGTCCAGACGACGGATATGTGAACTTAACCAGCCCACCTGACGCATCCTTGGCTTTCCGAAGTACACTGGTAAAGTTGAATGCGTACTTATATTTGATAGACGCGCCGAGCATAGGCATGAAGCTGTTGAGGATGAGATAGTTGGTGTCTTGGAAGAAATGCACAAACTGTTTACCTTCACTCTTCCATTTCGCAGTCAACCCACTCGTATGTAGCAGTGTGTGCACATCGCCATGACCATGGGGTTTCATCACTAACTCAATGACTTGTGGGTTACTATTGGACTTCGTCGTGACCAGTTGGAGTTCGTTGGTCTCGCCATTCACATCCAGACATGGCACTTTCTCCTGCTTGATGAGCGTGATTTGGCTTTTCTCCATGCCAAAGAATTGGTGCTGCTGCAAGAATTCCCACGTCGCGTCATGTGTCATGTCGGACGTCATAATGGCGAGAGGAATGCGAATTGATCCAGACGAATCCTGCTCTCTATTGGCATGATACTGCAACGCCAGCAAGTGATGGATATATGCTTCCAAGTAGCTCTTGCCAGTGATCGTTTCTACCGGTAGCTTCAGCTTAATATCATGATATCCGAGCCTTTCCCCCAATCCACCAGCGACGATCACACAGCACATTTTGTCGATATTGTTCAACCCAATGGCTTCCAGTTCTTGATAGTAGGAAGAACCCAATCGCGCGATTTCCGATAGATGCTGACCATTGACGGACGCAAACGGATTAGATGGCAGGCATTCTTCTCCGTCATTCCTTATCGCTGGATTAGGGTCGACTACTGTTTTCTCTACCTCTTGGTTTTGCTGCTGGTGTGAAGGCGCCTCTAGTTCGCGGAACAGTTGCGTGGCAGTTGAGAAATACCCATCGAGACCACCTTTGTACCAAGTTTCAAAGTGCAACAGCTGTTGCTGGAGCACGAGAGCTTCGTCCACGATCGGAGTAGTCAACAGCTCCACCAAGCGTTGCTGTTTCCACTTTGTCAGTGCCGCGAGCACACGAGCGTGCGTAGCGACTTTCGATTGCTCCATCATGTGTATATAACGATCCTATTTTATCTGAAGGCGGGAAGAGTGACAGATGATGGGGTTGAATATTGAAGAGTGTTACGATGAAGTCATCCAGTCAGTCATCAAAGCGTTCGTTCAAATGGACCTCTACGAGTTTGGAGCGAGAGAAAGTTGGACAATACTGCTACAATTAGAAAAGTAGTTTATTTGAAGAATAGTATGGCGATGCCACGGGAAACACTCTCACAGAGTCACTAGAGACTCAGCGTGAAAAGAACACATTCCCCACGCACCACAGTTGTTTTCTGCACTGCGTATATCATCAGCCGCATGGAGAAAGCGCATGCTGATGGAAAGTTAAAAAGTGCATTACTCTACTACTGAAGACATAGCTGTTCCAACGACTTACTCGCATTCAGATGCCAAGAGAAGGCAAAAAGTCACTCCCGGTCCCGCAATGGGCTACAAAAGCGACTTAGTGAAAAGCACACAAAACGGCTTTTCTCTCAAAGCACCTGGAGACCAGGAGATCCTCTCTATCCAAGCGGAAAAGAGAAGAGCCCCACAATCATCAGAAAGCGCAAGCAAGCCACTTGGAGGTTTTGCTATTAGCCCCACTTTTAACTATGAAATGACTTCCTGTCGCTCACTTTTTCTTGAGGGAAAAAGCTAAAGCAACGCATTGACAGCTGGTAAAAGGGGCTCCTTTATCATCAACACATATACAAAGACACATGCAGCCAAATGGAAACCAGAAAGAGGGAGAATGAGGCTTGTTGATAAGCGATTTGAGTTGTGTGGCGATGCTTAACCAGTGGTGATGGCGAGTCAGGGAGCGCCAATTAAATTGTAATTACCAAAACATGGTGGGTCTCGTACCTGAAGATGGTGTTATTGATTGCATTAGCAACAAAAGAAGGCATGATTTTGGCCATTCCGTAATTAACTAAACATGGATTCTCAGTACCATATTTTAACTCACTCTGCGTACTCCATGATGGAGAGTTCCTTCGAGTCTGGGATGATTACCTTCTTCTTCTCAGTGATCATTGCCGCTCCTGAGCCATACTCCAGTTCGCTATCTGCTTCTTCCTCGTCCAGCGCCTGCAAAATTTCGTTCTTGACCGTTTTTGTATTCTTTTCTGGAAGAGCTGGTGCTAAGCCGACCAGTGATCCCACACTCTTGTTGGTGCGCAGGTATTTTTCCCAGGCATACTGCTCACGCTTGTAGAGAGCGAGTGTGGCACGTGCATCTTCGACCTATGTATATGAGCAAGAGGTGAGTTAATGAGGCATGAACAAGTGGTGTACTCGCATAAGGACATACCGAGTCATGCTCTCCGCTTTGAATTTCCAATCCCAGTACTTCTTCTGCAAGCTGTCTCAATGCCTTTGGATACAATTTCTAAAAATATCAAAGTGCCAGAAGTGAGCGAATCGACTCCGGAACGGATGACAAGCTAAATTCAACTAGCAAATAACTTACTGTGCCGTTCATTTTGCGACGCATGTACGGACGGTAGTGCGCCGTGTCGCGGATGAGATGCTTGGGCGGAGAGAACATAAGCGCCTGAAAATCATTCTTTAACGCATGACCCACCACAATCTTGTCCTTAAGCAATTTGCCCACTTCCTTCAAGCACTATCGATTGATTGATTCGCACATCACGGCAATTAGAGCGGCAACGAAGGTACAATCACTGAGCAAGAGTCTTACGTTACCTGAGCAAATGGAATCGCATGCTTCAAGGATCGCGATCGAATGCCACTCACATGTGTGCGAAAATCTGTTCGTATACAACCATTTAGCTGCGCAACCAATCTCCAGGACAATATCATCACTATCCACCCGTACCTGTGACTTTCTCGACTGGACGCACGTGTTTATCGTACAGCACTTCTCCATTGTAGTCAACAATAGAGCATCGTGCCAACACACTCGTCTTGCCTGAAAGCCCTACACCGACCATTTCACAATCCATGGCGACGATTGTGCTATTGTCGATCCACTCTGCGGTTTTCTCGGCTTTGCGCTTCTGCTGTTTTAACTCTTTCGCGCGCTGCTTGTGTGCGTGCACATCCAAGTCATGCTTCTTCTCTCCGCTGCTGTGTTTGGCGTCCTTCTTTTGAATTTTTGCCTTGAGCGCCATCCAATTTGAGTTAGCCTTGATCACTACCTTCGTTTCCGATTGAGCATTTTGCTGTGACTGCTTGGCGTTGTTGTTCCCGTTTTGCTTCTGTTTCTTTTTGGCAGGCAACAGTTGCTGGTCCTTCTTTATGTTGCTATTATTTTCTGGTACTTTGCTGCTGCTATTCACTGCGCCACTAGCTGCCTCCGCCGTCCAGCGCTTCCGCTTGTTGCTGTTTCCCATTTCTGTTGTTTTTCGTTTATGGCGTCACCAGTAGTCTACAATATATTTTCAGCCAATAGAAATTTACTCCATGAGTATTTTTATCCAATAATCATTCTATAATCAGGGCAACTCTTTGGATCCACGCTCGTAGCGACGCATATGGGCTCTTCGTCAGATTATGATGTGCTTGACGATGGCCACGCAAGCTCTTCTTATTGACACGAGCAGGAAAGTTCAGCACTTCTACCGATCATGGGTCCACATCTTTATTACCGGACTCGCCGCCACAACAACAGAAGAAGAAGGAAGCGAAGACATCGGCGTTTATGACTCCCCACATGCAGGAAGAGATCATGACGAAAGAACAGTTCGGCAGATTTTCCCTCAACCTCCTCCAACATGAGCAGAGACGCAAGTGAAACAGGAATAACAGGAGTGGAAGCAAGGAGGACTCAGTTGCTACCACATTATCGGTTGCTACTGTAAAATTCTCCGTGCGTACGCAATAGGAGCCATCACCGATTTCCACTGTGAGCAGACAGCCAAGAATTTATCCAGAAGTATACAACACAAGAATATATCTGCATCCACAGAAACCAGTTGGGCGAAACAGCTCCTTCTGAAGATAAGGCCAACGTTCATGGCTCGAAATGGCCCGAGTTTTGGACTGTCTGTATGTCACGTAAGTGTTATCTCAGTGGCTATTGTTTCCGACATGCATTGCTATTATCGAGGTTGATCAGCTCAGATCGCTCACTACATGGAAAATTGAAGTACAGTCACCGATTCTATGTAGTGCTTTCATCGCGAGAAAGGACAGCAAACTACCGGAACAACTGTACCTTCTTGTGCTCAGGATCATTTACACATTTTTCCTTCAATAAGAAGACGAAGAGAAAGATGCAGCAGCGTGGCCACTCCATCGACTGGAAACGGCCTGTCACCACACGTGGTCATCGTCTGGAAGAGCTTGTTGGCATGTTCCACCAGCGAGCAGTCGGAAGAGCTTTACGACTGAAAGAGCTTTGCTTCACATGGAATGTCGATGACGATGAAAGCAACAGTGGAGACGGAGAAGACGGTAAGGAAATTGATGACAACAGTGAAGCGCCATATGAAAAGCGTCAAGAACAGCCACTTGAAGATTTCCATGTGACGCTGGAGAACGCAATCAATCATCTCGAAATTATCTTCCAACAGCGCTTGTTCATCGAGTCTGTAGAAGAAGAGGGTCATTGTCTACCGGAAGAAAAGACGTACACCTCAGCAGACTATAAAGAGGAATCATTGCTAGCGGACAGCTCCGATACATCATTTGATGAAATATCGTTTCTATTTCAATCTACTCTCCTATTCACCATCTCAGAGGACGACCAAGAAGATGAGTCAAGCGACTACGACGATGACGACGACGAACAAGAACTTTTGTCTACGTCAAACCTTATTTTTGGATAAAATGCCGTCTAGAGAAATCAATGGCCAGATCGATTTCATGTGTTGCTACGTAGATGTGTTTAATTGTAATGACAAACATACGAATGACACTAAGTTACGACATGGATCCGTTTTCGGTTGCACGAATAGCTATATCACGCAGCTTCACCCTCACCACCTTTTCCGCTCAAGTTGATACGAATATGACCGCATGGAGGCCATCGTTATAAACTTTGCCTAAAGAGACAATCAGTACTACATTCATGTAGCTGCCCATCCCATTTGTACCCATGTGCAAGATTTATTCGACGTACTTAGTGCGATTGTACACGGTACTGCATTCAGTATGAGAGAATTGTTCTTGAACTCATCGAAAGCGCAGAATAACAAAAAAGAAAACGATGGCGAGCGCAACAGAAGAAGTGGCGATTGCCATACCGTCCACAGCCCATTCCCACGGCATTTTTGGCGGCCAGTGTACTCACGACCATAGTCACCAGCACCATCAGCACCAAGAACAACCGCCCGCGGTTCTCAACGGACGCTACCGTTTGCAGCCACACGGCCATTCGCATTCACACTCTGATCACCAAATCACCCCATCAGTTCCTCTTCCATCGTCACCACCACCACCATCAACACCACAGGAGGAACTATTCATCTGCGCTAAGACCAACAACCTCACGCGGTTCCAGGAGCTCATCGCGCTCCATGGTGAAGAGCTGGTACAGCAGCGTGATGAGGCAGGTCACACCATCACGCACTGGGTCGCCCAGCGAGGCAGCGCTGAGTTCATCGAGTACATCCACGAATTGCACGCACCGCTGGATCTGCCAAGTGAAGATGCTGTGAAACTTCATCCGATCCACTGGGCCTGCGCTTCGGGCAACTTAGCAGCCGTCAAGACATTGGTGAAGCTTGGGGTTGATATCAACACGGCTGATGTCACCAAGCACCGCACACCACTGCTAATCGCAGCACAGAACGGTTTCCCACTGTTAGTCATGTATTTAGTGAAGCAGGAAGCCGATGTGAATCTTGTAGACATTGATCTGGACAGCGCCATTCACTGGGCGGCTTACAAAGGCGCGACAGAGATCGTCTCGGTGTTCCAGTACTTGGGCTTGAGCTCCGATGCTCCGGATCGCTATGGTCAGACACCACTGCATCTCGCGGCTATGCGCGGCCAATTGGAGACCGTGCAGTATCTCGTGGAAGAACTGGACGCCGATCTCCATATCCTTGACGGCCAGGGTCGCACACCCATGAAGCTCGCACAGCTAAAACAGCACCGTCGTGTGGTGAATTACCTGGCGCGACAGATCTTCCGACACAAGTGGAACATTTTTTCGTGGTGGGAGAGCAGTCGCGCACCTTATTTCTTTGTATTAGCGAATGTGATTGGGATTCTGATGCTTTATGTGGGTGTGCTGATGCCATCGATGCCCGACGCCTGGCGGATCTACATGCCGCATTTACTCTGCACCGCACTTATGTTGTTGTTGTTCTTCCTCACGAAGCGTACCAGTCCAGGTGATGTCAGTAAAGATGAAATTCACAAGCAAGAGTACACTCAAGTGACCGAGATGCTAGTCAACAGCAACCCCCAAGACCATCATCAGAGCGCCCATTTGTCACTGGAACGACCGCTCTGCCATAGCTGTCATGTGCAAAGACCACTACGATCCAAACATTGCCGTGTTTGCAAGACTTGTGTCCATCACTTTGATCACCAGTACGTTTTACCTTGACATTTTATTATCATTATCACTCTTATCAATTTGATACTAATGGTCGAAATATTTTGCTATGACTAGTTGTCCGTTCGTCGACAACTGCGTGGGGCGTGACAACTACCATTTTTTCCTGGCGTTCGTCAGTTTCCTTGTGATTGATCTTGCCGTCTTTGAATATCTTTTTTACCTCCACTGGTCACTCCATGGCTTCCGCGCATGGGTGTTATGTGCTATGATCTACTTTGCAGTACTGCTAATCCCAGTACTGCAGCTCTGTGGCTTTCATCTCTACCTCACGGCCAAGAACTTGACCACGAACGAAGTCATGAACTCCCATCGTTACCAATATATGCGTTCGTCTCAGGGCACCTACCAGAACCCGTTTGACGGTGGCGTGGTACACAATTTCGCTGAACGCTGTTTACCAAACTACGCGCTTCCTTATGAACGAGTAGATAGAGGAGAAAAAGAGACTGCAAAAGAAGATGTGCAAGCAGGAGCAGCTCAGATCGTGTAGATACACAACTATAGCCTTAGTCAACTGTATCATCTCAAGAGATCATATGAGATATCAAAGTACCTCATAGAGGAGCCCCTGTTTCTTCTTTGAGTTCGACTTGACTAACAAAAGCTGGCTAAGACTAGACAACTACGAAATAAACATCTCCGACATCTAGACTTGATGAATAAGTGTTTGTTCTTGCGAAAAATGTCTCTAGCAGCGTTGACACCTCTGTCAAGGATGAACTTGTATCGAGGATACTCCAAGACTTGTTGGTACCAAACATCTTCTTGAGAAGTTGCTTCTGTTCCTTTGCTGGATATCGTTTCACTTTCAATGTGCTGCTTGGACCTGGTTTGTCTATCTTGCGTCGTTTGATCCTTGCTGAGTCTTGGAGATCAGAGTTTTCTGAGCATTTCTGCCTTCCTTCCCTTTCTTCTGACAACGAAGACGTTAACACTTGACCAGAGGTCTTCTTGGCGTTCTCTTGCTTTCATGTCTTCATTGTTGTCTTGATGAAGTTGTTGGTCAATGTAAACCACGACTTGGACGATACGCTCTTTGTGCATTTGTGCGGGAAATCCGTACTCAATTCGGTCTTGGATGGTAACCACAATCCTCAAGATCTGCTCTCTACGTGTCATTTCCACCAATCTGAACAGTCTTGACTTGTTGTATTTGAGATCGGAACCATTGTCGGTAATCCCTTTACTATCTGGGAAAGCAGTCGATAGCAATACTTTCTGTCGTACACGATCGGATAATTGATTTTGGGATGATAAAACTCGACAAGAGYCGATCRTAGCGCTTTGTCAATCTTGRTATYGRRATRATGAAATGATATCCATTCCTTGTTCCAAACGACCAKCAATTGATTCAAGATCATACAATCGCGTTCTGTGTCCAGTAACACTTGAGATAGCTCTGGTGTTAACAAGACCTTGAAGATCCCACCTCTAATGGTTTCAAGAGAAATACTAAATATCTCTCGAACTTTGGCAGAGGATGTATACTTGGTCATCCCTTTCGACTGGAAGCGATGTCATGAGATTGACAAGTAAGATAGATGACAGTCAGTCATCAATAATCTAATGTGTGACAGTCGATAAGAACAAAACGATAAATATCTTGATAGCACAAAAGATCCAATGTTGCCACCATTTAGAAAGAATAGAGTGTACTCGGAGTATAAAGCGTTTAGTGTCTCCATAGAGAGGCATAGCAAATGGTCAATGACAGCATTACCCTTATGATAATGGAGTGAATGGGTATGGGAAGTGATGAGTTGTTTGATGGTGATTGCAGTGTTTGAGTCATGATTCAGCAGAAGAATTACTTTCTTTGAGTGAAATAAAGCAGTTATATTTCATTTTTTTAGTGGGTCCATTCGTGATTTTATGTGATGCACAGAGTATGAGTTATAAAATATGGATGGAGGTACGTTGTGGAACTCATGGGTACAATTGCTTCATTCCTTTGATCAAATCCTATTCACAAAAAATAAATATCACTACTAGAGATGCTCTGTGCGGTCACGATTTGAGCCCTCAGTGATTCCATGAGGCACATTCGATAAAAGTATCTCACAAATGTTTTCGGTCCTAATTCTAAGCTTCGTGTCCATACAAGACGTGTCTTACGTGTTTCCAGCATCCACCATGGCATTGTTACATTTCACCCACTTTTGATTGTTCACAATGATGCCACCACTGATATCCAAGTGATTTTCCTGTTGCAAATTAATATCCTCAGCCTCCGAACTTGATGAATCACTGCTGATGCTCATGTCAGAATCAAATCCAGAGAAGGATGCTTGATGTAATGGTGGTATCTCTGATTAGATGCTGATGTGGTTTTCCTCGTCATGTATACGACTCAACGATGTGTCGACAGTAATACCACGGACATGGACGCACTCAAAACTCCCGCTGTCCCATACGACCTCGTTTGTGTGATCTTTGCCTTTCTTTTGCATCGATACTACTGCACCACGATTTCTGGACAATCGCTTTGATTTTCCACACACTCGATCTCCTCGCATCCGTTCATGAAAAGAAGGATAGCGGAGAAACGAGCTCATTGCGAAGAATTGGAAACAAGTTTCTGTTTCTATCGATGTGGATTGCTTCGTTTGAAAAGCCATATCAAAATATATCCTTTCAGCAGGAGAAATGAGACGATAGAGATTAACAATGTCGGTCGATATAAGTTAATATATAGTTCAAACATAATAATGGTCGGTCGGTTATTATGTAAAGCGCACTTAGTGCTCAATTAGCCGTACTTAGTGCATTCTTTCCATTCTTGCTGATGGCAAGAGCGAAGAGCTGCGAGGCAGAACTACTCAAACGCCGAAGAAGAGTCTCTTTCTTTGGGTGTGTGAACCCCCACTGTCACTTAAGAAACAGACTCGGCGATGTTGCCCAAGGGAAAGAAATTGACTGCGATCAACGACAGAATGACGATGGAAGTCGTAGAGACGGCGGACGACTTGCCACTCATGCGAAATAACTCTGGAAGTGACGCAAATGACATGCAAAGGCATGGTCTGCAGCTCCAGAATCCACAGCAGCGCATGTGGGTCGCGAGATCAATGGGCGGATTGGCGTTGCTGTTCTTAATACTCGTGTACTTGGTCGTGCATCGCAACCGACTACCGGCCATTCAGCAGCAAGGTGAACATCAGAAGCAAAGCATTGATTCAGCGTTTAGCCAGTCATTTCCGAGTGATGTCTTGGCGATGATGGATACAACTATGGATCCGTGTGAAGATTTTTATCAGTTTAGTTGTGGCAAATTCATTCAAGATAAGGATATTCCCGCGGAGAAATCGAGCGTGTATGCTTCTTTCACCACTATCATCGATCGAAATGAGCGGGTGCTGCAGGACATTATGACTGAAAACTGGCCATTCTTAGGCGAATTGTATAATTCCTGCATGAACCTGACAGCTATCGACGCAGATGGTGCAGCACCATTGTATGCAGATCTGCAGCGCATTGCAGGTGTGCATGACAAATCAGCACTATTTCGATTGGCCGGAGAATTGTCACGTACAGGACCGGATTTCCTGACGAGTTTGTCAGTCTCTGCCGATGCAAAAGACGCGAAAAGGTACATCTTGTACGTTTCACAGACTGGACTGACACTCCCGGACACGCAATATTATCTCGATAGCGACACGTACAACCAATATGTCGACGACTTTCGTGTGTTTATTACGGCTATGTTGACATTGTCAGGGTGGAGTACGACTGACTATGAAGCACAACAGCAAGCAGAACTAGTACTCGGATTCGAAAAGCAACTGGCTACGTTATTCATACCAAAAGAAGAGATGACAGACCCCACTGCGACGTACAACCGCATGCCAATTGCAGACGTGATGCAGGAATATCCACTGCTGATTGGGGAATACATGAACGGCACTGGCATCACACTACCGCCATCGTCATCTGTAATCATGGAAACGCCAACTTTCTTTCAACAGGCGGAAAGATTAGTAACAGAGACCCCACTAGAAACGCTGCAAGTCTTGTTGGCATACGATTACATCCAAGATGCATCGACGACGCTGTCGGAGCCATTTATTGCATCAGCATTCGCCTTTTTCGCCCAGAAACTTAGTGGCCAACAAGAGCGAACACCGCGATGGAAAGTGTGTCTGCATAAGGTTGAAGCATATTTCCCTGACTTGATTGGTAAATTTTTCTTTCTCAAGCAGTTCAATCAGGAAAGTGAACAAATCGCCAAAGACCTCGTGACCCAAGTGGAAACGGCGATGCAACAACGACTGAGCAAAGTCGAGTGGCTCGATGCGTCTACGCGTACAGCAGCAACGAAGAAACTGCAGCAAGTCTCGAATCTGATCGGACACTCCACCAAACAAGAGCATTTCCCGTTTATATTGACATCCACCAATTTCTCTACCAATATTCGTACACTTTTGCAATATCAATACGACAAGGCAATCGCTCAAATTGGCGGACAAGTAGACCGAGAGGAATGGTTCATGACAGCAGCAGAAGTGAACGCCTATTACAACCCACTCGCGAACCAGATCGTGTTTCCCGCGGGAATTCTGCAGCCGCCATTTTTCTCTCAAACGCGACACGCAGCACAGAATTTCGGGTCGATCGGCAGCATCATCGGTCATGAGCTCACACACGGCTTTGATGATCGAGGACGTTACTATGACGGCGATGGGAACTTGGTCAGTTGGTGGAGCGACGCCACGCAACGAGAGTTTGAGGCTCGTGCAGCGTGTCTCGTGGATCAGTATGCGTCTTTTGAAGTAGTGAGTGCATTTGATCCCGCCAGAGTGCTGGGGAATGTGAATGGAAACTATACTTTGGGCGAAAACATCGCTGACAATGGTGGTGTCAAGCTCGCGTACAAAGCGTTTCAACAACAAAGGAAGAAGACTCAAGAGGACGATCAATTGTCGAAGAACGAAGCCGAGCAACTCTTCTTCTTGTCGTTCGCACAGGCATTTTGCGCCAAGACTCGCGACGAAGCAATGCAAAGAAGATTGAACACAGACCCACATGCACCCGAGCAATGGCGCGTAAACGGTGTGATGATGAATAGCAAAGAGTTTGCGCGTGTGTTTGCATGTCCAGTTGGTGCAAAGATGAACCCAGAGCAGAAATGCCAATTATGGTAATTTATTTGGTGTTGGTTTCGCACAAGGTCGCAAAGTCTTCATTGGAGCTGGTGTTAGCGTGATAGTTGGAAATACAGTGTTTGTGTGATGTAGTAATGATGTAAATAGCTTTATGTTGAGAGGTATCCTTTAGAAAGGTCCTGAAGGTTCAACAAGGATTAATTCGGCATTCTACGTTGTGTGTATGTATGTGTGAGCCAAGCAAACTCACGCAGCTTTGCACGAAAATTCAAATTGTAATATGAATTTAACCTTTATCTTCCTTTCTCCTGCTGAAAGGATATATTTTGATATGGCTTTTCAAACGAAGCAATCCACATCGATAGAAACAGAAACTTGTTTCCAATTCTTCGCAATGAGCTCGTTTCTCCGCTATCCTTCTTTTCATGAATGAATGTGAGGAGATGTGAAGAGATCGAGTGTGTGGAAAATCAAAGCGATTGTCCAGAAATCGTGGTGCAGTAGTATCGATGCAAAAGAAAGGCAAAGATCACACAAACGAGGTCGTATGGGACAGCGGGAGTTTTGAGTGCGTCCATGTCCGTGGTATTACTGTCGACACATCGTTGAGTCGTATACATGACGAGGAAAACCACATCAGCATCTAATCAGAGATACCACCATTACATCAAGCATCCTTCTCTGGATTTGATTCTGACATGAGCATCAGCAGTGATTCATCAAGTTCGGAGGCTGAGGATATTAATTTGCAACAGGAAAATCACTTGGATATCAGTGGTGGCATCATTGTGAACAATCAAAAGTGGGTGAAATGTAACAATGCCATGGTGGATGCTGGAAACACGTAAGACACGTCTTGTATGGACACGAAGCTTAGAATTAGGACCGAAAACATTTGTGAGATACTTTTATCGAATGTGCCTCATGGAATCACTGAGGGCTCAAATCGTGACCGCACAGAGCATCTCTAGTAGTGATATTTATTTTTTGTGAATAGGATTTGATCAAAGGAAT